>CM061531.1:149415238-149526700 GCA_030545055.2 Neoaliturus tenellus
GGAAAATTTTGAATATTCAAGTAAAATTCATTAGCAAGGAATATTTAAAAACTAAGAAATATAAAGACCCAAATTTTTTTACAGTTTTAAATTACAATTTTATTTTTGTAATTTAATTTATACATACTGTATGTAAAATTACTTTGTAGTACAGAGTTAATTGTTATTTCCTTGTGTAAATGTCTTACCTATAATAAGAAGAAATGAGATTATGTTTAACAGCGGACAGTTACGCCTAACTGGGTGTTGTAAATGTTATGAGACCATTTGCTGGGCCATTTAAATGGGCGGTTGTTAGCGAAACTGAGGTTTAATGGGACTCTGGTCATCCTAATCTTAAAACTGTTAACATTACATATTAGTTACTATCTAATTGATCTCTATTACGAATAGTTTAATACAAAACTGTAAAGGTTTTATAATGTATCCTAAGACTTAATTTTCTTGTTTTTTCGCAGACTTAGTTTTATACTTGTGTTCCCCATATCAGGTTGGTTACATCAACAGACGTTGTTACTAAGATGATAATAAAAATAGTTTAACGATGAAATTTTTCTAACTGGTAATGCTTGAATACAACATGCTTAACACGTTTACGTAGTTATGCAAAGTAGACTATTTAAAAACCTTTTGTCACCTTTGGATGTAATTACTGTACAAAAGAAAAAAAAGTTTAAACATTACTGGACATGATTTTATATGTAGGACAGCTTACAAACAGCACTTATAAACAGCACCAATAACACCACAATGGGAAACTACTCTCTTGTAATAAAAGCAAGTAATTAGTTTGACTTAATTGTATTTATGTGAGTTCATGCCTCACAACTAAGTACACTTTAACTAAATTATAAAAATAAACTTATATTCTAAAACACTGAAAATAATCTTGTATTTGATGAAAACAAATACTTCAAAACTGAAGTCTCAAAGTGTTCAGTACTTTTTCGGTGGTATTGATCAAGTAGAGGGAAAATACGAGAGGAGCGTGGATGGAAAGTGGTGTCTTACACTCAAGCTGACCCGAGAATTAGGAATTGTGATTCGGCTATGCCTGTGACTACTGTCCCTTAAACAGGCGGACAAACTGTTGAGATGGGTAATATTTAATAAATATTATCATATAATTTTATGAGTATATTAAATAATTTAATGTATACTAGTCTAGGTGTTGCTCATTATAGAGCAATTTATTTTCATACAGTACAAAAGATACGTTTACTTCTAAATCAACGACATCCGACGAATTCAATATTGTGAATATCAGTTATCTCAATAAACTACGCATATTTACAGCTGTACATTAACAGATGATTTAAATGCTCAACCCAATCCCAATGTTTTTCTAATGGGAAAATTTCAACTTTAATTTGTGTATAGCACCTTTATTTTAAGTCCGATTTTCATAATTTTTTTGGCGGAAACAACTACAGACCAAGCCCTATACAACACCGAAATCCGTTTAAAATTGTAGGAGGAGCTCTCTGCACAAAAAAAAACCCTTAGTGTATTAAATAAGTATACATTAGATAGTTGATGTATATTATTTATAACAATTATATCAAATAATGTAGTATGTTTTAAATATTTATTATATATACTATGAACCATGTCAGTACGGCTCATTTCATATAGTACCGTTTTGAGTTTGGCCGCTCGATATCCGGCTGGCTGTGCCGAAACTTCTGGACTTCTCGCAGCTGTCAAATGTTCCCCGCCCCCCTCCGCACCTCCTTGGAACGCCCGTCAGCGAGGTCGTTCTTTTCCTTTCAAACACTCGCTAGTGAAACACCTTGAATAATGAAGACAGTTCAAGAAACTATTAACTTCGAGGAAGAAAGTCCCATCACTATGAAGCTGTAATAATCTATTCACCAAATGCCAGGTACGAGGGATTCACTCAATTGAAAAACGCTAATTTGGTAGAATAAAAAATATTTTGATGCCGTAGCTTGGAGTTTACCGGCTACGATTTCCCAACTTGAGCTTATTAAATTTCACTGTGAATTAACCTAAAATAATTTTGTGACTTTGGAATTATTGTGTGGAAATTAAATGTTAAAACAGTGTTAAATGTAAAATAATGACCGTCACTTGTTCAGAGTATTTTCAGAGAATTGTGAATTAAACTGTTTGTCCTGAACAGAAAAATTTCATGTCTTGGTTGGCATGTCGGAGGCACATGTTCCAAGATTTTGTTTCACTATTATTTGGGGCTATTAATTGTAATAAATGTTCATTTATTTAGGGTCAGGTATCTTGGTGCAAACAAATTATTTTTCAGACATTTACCGTACCAGGCCTTGTCTCAGGACTTTGTCTAATGTGATGTATGAAAAGCCTACTTACTGTCTAGTATATTTAATGAGTATGTTTTGATGTTCTATCGCTTTATTAGTAATTGTCATGTGTATTTTCTGAACATCATTTTCGTTCTACACAATTTTGGACAAGTTTTATAGGTTAGGCAAGAATTATAGGTTAAGGGCCAGGAATAGGTTAGGGTTGATGAAATCAGTAAATTCAAACAAACGAATGGAAATATTAACTATTAATTCAGAATAGGCTTTCTTGAATAGGAAATCTTGTACTATATTGTATTATCTTGAATCTAAGACTCGTTATGATCTGTACAGGGCCCCTGGTCTAGGGCTAGAAAATGTTCGAGACAACCGAAGGAACCGACTGACCATGTTATCCTGACCGAAGCCTCTGAACCTGGACCGATTCGCGGTGGGATGACATTCACCAACCTCTGGCCGCCTTCTTCTCTGAGCTCCATGGTTACCATCAGCTGCAGGAACCCAGGCTTATCTACACTCACCACTTCGCTAACTCAGGTGCCCTCCACCCATATTTTTCTACAGTTTAAAAATCAGTGGCCACATTTTCATTCAACTAAAAGGACGGACTCAGTTTCAATTCAGTGACAGTTTAAATTTTACAACTCAGTGAACGTTTTAAAAAAAATTAATTTAACATTCAACTAGGCCTTTCATTTCCCGTACCTCATCGTACCTCATTTCCTCTCCCGTATTCATTCTAACCTGTGACCTGTGAAGCCACGAACTTGGAGATATCCGGTCGTGTCGTCCCACTGATGCAACGGGTTACCAATCAACTTGGTTTATCTTTGAATATGATGTAATGAGTCAATTAGTGTTTATGTCTGTTAGACTAGGTTAAGGTTAGGGACTTAGAATTTAATTTAAATAATTACTTTAACGGAGCACGTTTAGGCCATCCTGTTCTAAATTCCATTTTGGTAATGCCGGTACAAAATTCTGCTCCCGATTTTCTTTTCCATTTAGCTCTTTATGTTCATTCCGTTTAATATATGGCTTAAGACCATTTAAGCCGTGGATGTTTTGTACTATGTTCAATGTTAGGTGTTTGTACTTATTTATTTGTTGTTGTAAATTGTTGAATTTAAAATGTTTAATACCGATTGAAATCAAAAGGGTATATTTTGTCATTTAATTTTACCTTGAACAAATTTTTATAAACGCTGGCCAGCAAATGTGTCATTAAGCCGTTGAAACAACTATAAGTCCATTTCGGAAGATGATTTGAATTTATTCGTGTTTAAATCAATTAAAAATTTATTATACTACTCTAGAATATCACACGTTTTATCAGATGTAGGCCTATAGCCTACTCACTCAAAATAATCCTGATCAATTTAACAATTTTATAAATCATGGCTGTGATCAAGTTATTAGACTGAAGGACTGAATTTGAATTTTATTATTAGTAGGCTAAAGTTACATGAAATTGTATTGTTCCTCATGTTATTTTTGCTCAATATATGCCATGTTATTTCACATTTTGTGTTTTACTATAACTCCTAACTTCTTCCCTGCCACGTTCTCTTATAAATGGTTATGTTGCCTCACATGTTACTACTACAACTAATACTCTACGACTTAAATCATCACTTATCAATTAATAAACACAAAAGTGATAGGCAATAAAAGAATGGGAAGCTGACCCAACGGTTTAAGAATGTACAAGAGAATACTGTAGTATAAATGTTGGAAAACTAAAAATAGCAGCAAAGCAGGTAAAATGTAACTGCAGCTTCTTCAATATTAAGAATTAAATAGATCAATTGGTTCTCATTAAAAAATATTTATTCATTCTTCGGTCACAATATTTTGATATTTTGAAAATTCACGTAAGTTTACCCATAAAAAGTAACAGGTTGTATTCATGTTCTCTATATAGCCTAGTAGAATTATAATAAAAATATTTATAACCTTATTGCAAAATAATGAAATAAGAGTTATTTTCCTCACCTCAAATGTTGAATTTGTTAAACAATATAAGAAAAGAGTTACGTTAACAAAAACAGCACATGCACGTGCAGCTTATTATGACAAAATCCTAGTAATAATGTAATATCATTGGCTAAGCACTACTGGTACGAGTTGTCATAAAGAGAAAGGGTGTACTCAGTTTCCATAGAATCAACTTAGCGTCCGTTGACTAGTACAGGAACTATACCGACCATAGCAACAACAGTGCGATGTTTAGTAGATAAACCCGGTGAAGCGGTTTGATCGACTAAACCAACAGAATGGCAGATCTCCCACAGTGACCCAATATGGTGATACTACTTAACAGAATGACAGGTCCAGTCTCCTGACCTAGTGTCGCAATCAGTTGATTGACGAATAATCTTACAGTACCTGCACTGCAACGGTAAATGGCAGGAATCCACCTACAAAACCGACAGTATCGCACTCCTGCTGTCGGCCTGGCAACCGTCCCCGAGTCGCAATATAGACCAAAGCTACTGATAGGAGAAGGAAATGCTTCAATGAAGCAAGTACTTGAACAGCCATCATCTTACTGCGCGACATAGAAAAAGGGTTTTAAAAATAAAATGAAAATAGGACGTACGTAATTAAACAGTTTTAAATGTGAGATCTTTTCATGGTGACTAACCCATTTGAAATAGGTACAATACCGATATATGTTTAAAGAGAAAGGATAAACATTATATGTAAGCTTTTTATCCTTTTTTTTTACTTATTAGATTTTACAGATATACTGTGTGTCCACAAAGTCTTGCCCTGATTGCATAGCTTTGCTGTCTGAACACTATTATAGCCACATGCATATTACATTTCTTGTTTGCAAGGGAATTTAATCTAGTTTTCCCTCATTAATTTGTTAATACCTAAGCTCAGTTGAATGACCACAATGCAGTTTATTTAAAATGCACTACAAAATATAATCGTGATGGCCTGACTAAATTCTCACAACGTTCACGAAATTTCACCTCTCTGAATTTTATATGTAGGGATTTGTCAAAGATTTTCTCATATTCTTCCCCAGTTCCGAATTTAGGAACTCTAGAAGAGAGAAAAAATGCATTGAAGTCCATTACTTAGTAAATGTTATCTAAAATAAATATCTGTTATTAATTAAAACTAATAAAAAGTCACTTAGAATATTGACAGATAAAGCAAGGCACATATAGAAGTGTATTGAGTTTGTGCAAACCTGTAAAAAAACTTAAGAAAACACTCATTAAAACTGCACATAAAATATCATCTTATCGCCAATTGTTTACTTACTGTTCAGTTTCTTTATCAGGGCAAGAGTTATGAACACCCGGTATTTTAACTCAATATCCATATGCTTTTTGAAAGCAGTCAATGAGATAATAAGTTTAAATTGTACTTAAAGAGTTACATAAGAAGATGGATGAAATAAAAGGGCCACCTATGGTTCGAAACAATTCTTAAAATATCGGATCACATAAATTGCTGTTAAATTATTTCGGTACTGTAAGTCTTTAGCTTATCTGACATCGATAAGAAAGTCTAAGGGCATTTCTAAATATAATTATACTTTGATGAAGTATTGCCAGACTGAAGATCACTTAACTTAGAATAAAGATAAAACAGTAGTCAAACAAAAACGGAACGCACCTAGAAATTGTAGAATTATAAATAGAAAATTTAACAACAAACAGCGGTAAAATAAACGCATCCCCAGAGGCCACCGCGGGCCAATATAGCCCCGGCTTACAGAGATTTCATTTGCTACTGCAGAGCTTATTTGAAACAGAAATCAAATTTATTTTTCGTACATCACTCGGTGCAATTTTATTAAGTTTTCAATTATTTGGTTTTTAGTTTACAACTGGACAGTATTCCTGTTACATTCAAAGTAACGTACAATAACGACGTAATAATTGATTGATTCTATGATTCAATAATAGTCATAGATTTAACTTAATCAATCAAAACGTTTTATGATGTCGCATAAGGCCGTAATGAAGCTAGGTATAACGGTGTAGGAACATTACTATTTTAGTGAATTCACAAACAAGTATACCAGATAATGCTTATGGTGCTTAAAAAGTGTAAAAATGGGTTTTGAAAATTTAGAAACTCATTTTTATAAGTCTCTAATCACTCTATAATCCTACGTCTCTCCTAAAGTCTCTAGTTCCACAACGTAATTCTAAGCCAATAGCCAATTGAAAATTCTTGAAAAAAATAGAGTTTTTTATGTTATACCAAACCTAATTGGCCATAGAGGAAAAAATAACCTAATTGTCATTCTTTTGTGATATAAACAAAACCCATAATCTTGCTAATTTATTGACATGCCGTAGTAAATTTTTTTAACTACTATTACCAGGTAGGTCTTCTTAACTAATATTTCCTCACATCAGACATAGTGGTAAAAATACCCTTAACCGTCAAGGGTTGAAAATGGAGGTTGAGAAAATGGGTCCATTTCCCGACATGATATCAAATGAATAACTACAATACGATGATACAGTTTAGTATGTACCGTCTTTAGTAATAAAGTAGCCTACATATCTTTGCTTATAACACTCCCAATACAGCAAACCCACATTCTCAAATTCATATAATAATTCTAGTAAATAGCATGAAATCACCAAATTCTTTGAGCCGATTATTTGATTACTTGTAGGCCGATGCTATATGACTACTTCACAAGGCTTTAGTAAACCATTTCCGTTTCTTCTACACAGAATATCCCACAAAAGATACATGAAGAGACGTGCTTATTGGATTGTGTGATATTCTGTCGCGGATCTTCCTCACACACAACTCCAACCACATGTCTCAGGTTCACCGAGCCCGTTACTTGCCTCACAAAAACATGTCAAAGGGCTTCTAAAGAAACAGCATTTTCCACGTAGTTGCTTGTAAATTTTATGGTGAGTCAAATGAGTGACAGGTTCTTGTAAGTTTTATTCTTACACAATATCGATCAGGTGTCCAAGCTTGAGCACACACATTCTTACCACTTAGACTGTACCGTCCACCAAATAACACATTACTCAATAATATATTATTGCCGGAGGAAAGATAGTAGAACCATTTATGGATCTAATGTAATCTGGCACTAATTAAATGAATTGACTTCTTTATTGGACTACACTTTATTAGGCTAAAATCAATTTAATTAGCAAATGCTCGTGCAATATAAAAGCGCTTTTCTCAGCGGCCTTATTCACAGTAAACCACGGCAATATAAGGTACACACGGGTGATTTATACATGCAGGGTAGCTGCAGCGAATCTCAACCAGGAGATGTCGAGTGCATTATTCATACTCCCAGCTTCGTTTGCTCTCAGCCTCTGCTGCTGATGTCCACTGAACTTTACAAAAACTGTTTATTGAACATGCAAACATATTTTAACATAATCATTATTTATTTTAGATACAGTTATACCTTATATTTGACATTAACGCATTTCATTTAATTTTCATGGATGATCAGTGTATATCTGTAAGGTAATGTGGCATCAAATATGTTATAAGTTTGTATTAATTCTATGTTTATTACGCTTATATTACCCATAATTTCTATCTTATTACTTTGTAAAAGTCTAGAAAATTCGCACTGTTTAAACAAAACAAAAATCTCCAAAGCAACTTTCATATATTGCAATAATTACAATATAATATTATAAGGTTATGTATATCGCAAGCTCGATTTACATTTTATCCTTGTTTATTACTTTAATTAATAAATTTAAAGTACGTCAAATATAACCTGAATGCAACCTAAAATATCGAGCACTGTCATAATGAAGAACCATTGCATATTGTGAACATTTAAAAACATATACGAAGCAAGTTTTCATCTGAATAGTCGTTATCTTCAAGATTCTTCAGTGCCATAATTGAAATCTAAGTTTAATATTTTCAAATATTAAAACGCGAAAAATTCGAGGGAGAAATAAATTAGAGAGATGTAGTAAAAGGCTTCTAAGGACCAATACATTCAGCCCGGAATTGGACTGTCATACGCTAGAACTGCATTGTGGCTTCCTTAAAAACATACAGGGAAAATATGAATGTATCATCTTTCTCAAAAATACTAGTACGTAATGTATTTAAACTTTCGACATTAATTTATGTACTCGCTTGAAGATCGTCCTTAATTAAACAGACACACTGTGTCCGGGAAATACACAATAGAAAAAGTCTGGAAACGATTATATATCATTTATAAATCTTTAATAACTGTTTTATTACATCTTTAAAAGTAATTAAGTAATAAAAATAAATCTTTGCAAATTAATTTTGAGCGACAAAGTCTACTTCCTAGAGTACTTATAGTCCTGGGGCCTTAAAGAGGGAGCAGTCCACAACGAGTCAGACGATAATCATAAATATAAGCAGATGTCAATATGTTCATCAAATTAAAGGTCTCGAAGAATAGAAAAAAATGCCGCAAACCTGACTTCAAAAGAATGGCCGAGTCAAAAATGGCAGGCGATCAAACTTTGCATTAAAATCATATTGCTGAAAACAAAAAATGCAATAACTCCCGATACACTCGACTTTTGAGGTCGGGTGTGTGGCATATTGCTCAGAATGCAAAGACTTTTACAATGATATATTATATGACGTAGTAGGCCAATTTAGTTTCCCTAATGACTTCCACTTGGGACGTCCCCTAAGGAAGTCTTGCATAAAGGGCTTTGCATTAACAGCAATTTGCCACAAACCTGACCTCAAAAGGTCAATTGTATCGGGAGTTTTTGAATTTTTAGTTTTCAACAATGTGATTTTAATGAAAAGTTTGATCGACTCCCATTTTTTACTCGGTCATCCTTTTGAGGTCCGGTTTGTGGCATTGTTCTCTTTTCTTAGATACCTTTAACTTGATATACATATTGACCTCTGCTTGCTTAAAAGATTTTCTCCTGACTCCTTGTGGACCGTCCCCCCCCCCCTTGGAGGTCTAAGGACAATAAGTACTTTATTAAGTACACTCTGTCACTCAAAATAAATTTGCAAAGTTTTATTACTTAAATATTTTCAAAGATATTATATCGTTTCCAGACTTTCTTTCCACCCTGTATATTATAAATAAATGCTCTCTTGAATCGCGCTTCAAGAATTTTAATCAGCAGCGAACCTTTGCTTGGCTGACTACTGTAAAAGTCAATGACGGTTTTGAAAACCCCCAATCTTCCTCACCGCTGAACTTGTATCATTGTTCAATGTTCATGTGCTTGAAGATCTTTAATCATGGTTTATACAGCTGAAATTGTTACGATTGAACATTTAAAGATACTTATATTGAAACTCGATTTTATAATACAGAGGTCTGAATACTCCTTCAAGTATTACAACAATAACTTATACGACTAGAAAAGATTCGAATTATGAAATTTCAACTTGACAAATTAGTTGAAACCATTTGATTATATTTCAAAATCAAATTATAGACCCGGAGCCTTTTCCATAACGATCCTTTGATTTCAAAATGCATAAAACAAACCTACACCTACCAGAAGTTATCTACTACCCGAGCGACAGTCACTGACTGACTGAAGCTGGCCGACCATGCCACGAACAACAACCACCTACCCCACCATGCCTTCGAGCCACAGCTCGCTGTTGGTTACATCGCGGTGGCCAGGATTGGTCAGGTGCACATTCCTTTCATGCGCAACAAAATCTAATGTAACCTGACAACACCAACCACCGCATGGCACTGTTATGGCAACTACTTGATTATTGCGAACGAAGTACTACGAAAGGATTTAACGGTCAAGAATACCTTATGTCTATTCTTTATTTTGAAATACAACACATAGGTGGTACTGTTTGTAAATTTTATGAAATATTACAAGACTCATGATTAGTACAACTAAATCTGAGAGAGACTACAGTGTTCATAACATCTTATTTCAAAGTCCTTGCAAATCAGCTTGTGTGTAGTTAGTAAAAATAGCACATTCGTTATGTATTCCTTATCTCTCTTTTAAACACCTATAACATATTTTACATTCTTTCGCAGGAGAATAGGACTATGTTTTTGTCCTTCAAGCTTAAACTATCTTAAATTTGCAATTTCATTGAGTTACATTTTTAATTGTCAATGAAGTTGAAGCATTCCAAGATAACTTAAATAATTTGGCAACTTTCTTATTTCACGTAATATGCAAAGAAGAAAGTTAAAAGCCAAATATATTTTGTTCTTTTGAATGTGAGATGTGGGAGTCGGTATCAATAATACTAACATAATCGGTTTCGCTTTCCATATTCCAGGGACGCTGATTAAAAATAACTCCTTAAAAAGTATCGTATAACATATGTTTTTACCAAATAAATCTCTTCTCTAATAAATATGTAAGTTTATAAATATCGGTTATAACATCTTTAAAAATAAAGTACAGTACAGACAAATATATGTTGAAAATTGAATTATAATTTAAGCTTGAAATTTACAAAATTAGCCAATAAAAATCTTAAGTTTTAAAGTGACTATGAAACTAAACTATACAATACCGTGATGGGAGCCGGTCGATTGACATATAGTCGATTGGTGATGTACGTGAATGTCTCCTCCGCTATTGTTTAATATACAATTTCATTAAGTTTGTGCAGTCTACATGCAATTATGAAGAAAAAACTCTATAGTAAACTATGATACATAGTAAGACTTCTAAAAACTATTAATAAACGTAAAAGACTTTAAGGCATTTTTGTTAAAACGAAATATGCAAAATTATCATAAACAAAGATCCAAATGTTATTGTAATATTGGGGATAGTTGTTTACTCAGACAACAAACACCGTAATTCGTTTTTTTTCTCCTGCATCTTTCTGGATATCTATATTTTACTTTTCAACAGAAATATGAAACTCCATTTCTTTAACTAACTATGAACCCTAACTAGACAGCTTAATAAGTAAATATATATTATATTCAACCCAATAGTAGGGTTAATTTCTTTATTTGTAAAAGAAAACATTATGCGAACCAATGTCCTGAGAAAGCCAGAAATTTTAAGGATTCTGAAAGTAGAAGCAATTTTTTATGGAAACCAGAGGAAATATAGTGCATTTTTATGTTTTGTAGCTGATGCAAAAACATAAAACATTTTAAACTTGAAAACTTAAACATCTACTTATTATCAACCAGTTGCAGTTACAGAAGCTAACTGTTTCATAAAAAGCTATTCATAAAAAATGTGGAGGGAGATCGTTAGTGCCAAATGCAGTTGGCACGCCTTTAGTACCAAAGCGTAAATATTCTACGGAAACTGACCCATCTCTAAAAGTAGGTGTTCCGAGAGGAGAGTAGCATATAGAACAAACACAAGACCACACATATGTTGTGCAGTAAATACGGAAGTTGAATTCTTCTATTATGCAACCCTGTAGAGTTATATCAAGAGGATATTTCGGTACCTTAAGTGAACAATGAATTATGCTTTGTCTCACTCCAAAGCTGAAAAAAACACAGGGTGTCCAGCTTCCACCTTTACAAACTTTTCCAGGTTATTAAGTATGCCAAAACAAAGAGAAAAATCGTACAAACATATGTCCTAAAATGTTTCGTTAAGACGCTAGCCACCATTTTGTCTTTTACATATAATAAAACTTTTATTTCCGTGACGGTTCATTGTTACGTTCATATTTGGCATGAATCTGTAAGATACAAATGTCCATTTTCAGGAAAAAAATTATTTTTGTCCAATGTGTATTTTCAAAATGGCGTCCATTTTAAATTTTTAAACTCAAATATCTCAAAAACGGTAGATTTTTTTAAATGTTACAAGAGACAAAAAAATTTAAAAATTAAATTATTTTAACAGTGATACTAGGTTTTTTAAGACCTGATTACAAATAACGGAGGTATTGCGATATTGTATTAAAATAACCTTAATATGCATTAATCGTTGTGTAAAATCGGCGTTTTTCTCCAGAAAAACCGTAATAACTCCGTTATTTGTTGGTGGATCTTCAAAAACTTGGCACCACTATTTAGTTAATTTAATTTGTCAACTTTTTTTTCTTTTGTAACATTCTTAAAAAAATTACCATTTTTGAGATATTTCAGTTTAAAAATTGGTGGCTAGCGGCTTAACGAAGGTTTTAGGACATATTTTTATATGATTTTTCTGTTCGTTTTAGCATGATTAATAACCTGGAAAAGTTTGTAACGGTGGAAGCTAGACACCCTGTATTGCACTGTAGTAGCCATGCACCTGTTTAAAGAGAATCATGGATATCCATATATGTTTGCTGGTGGGATTAATAGTTGTTCTTCTGAGAATTAACATTGTGTTACTCTTTCGACAACAGAAGTAGAATTAGATGCTGCAAGTGAGGCCACTAATAAGTCGTGTGGAATATATTAAAAGAGATACGAGATTAGCTCGTGTATTGTTAAGTTAAAAAGCTGTTATATTTTTATATTGCTGGAACTATAAGACAATCACAGAATAACCCATACACTTTTATCCTAATAACATTTAATAACTGCAATTTATTACTAAAAAGTCAACTTACAGTATTTGACACAGAGGAATAAATTTATTTCAAAAGTGATTTACAATGGTTTGGGTCCCAAATAAATCACTGCAAAGTTTACAATGAGACGTACATTAAAGGTAACCGTTTACCGATAAACGTCTACAGTCTCGACCCATTACACCGGGGCCAGTCGAGCGGCAAACAACGGCTCAATAAATGCCACAAATACTCCAAATAGATACTGTTAATGTTGCACGTTTTAAAAGAATCTTTTACTAGTCCGTTGTTTTTGCAATACACCATTTGTTAATATTGCATTAAAGAAAAAAAATAGACATTTATAGACGTCTTTCTTTTAACCAGATACCGTAACGTTTAGAAATAAAAAAATTCTGAAATTGGGAAAAGTTTTTTTTAATAAAATTTGCATGTTACTTACAGTGATTTTCAATAGAGTATATATACAAATTCAAACAAATAGTTAACTAAAACGTAAATCAGTACTTTACTGATTTTACTGTTCAACATGGAATTAATTATGTAAATAAAAATGGAGATAATCTATTTCTGTTATACGGTGTTATTGTTTTCGTTATAGCTCATTTGAATGATAATTCTGTAGTTTTATAACTATATATTAGTTATGTGACAGTCCTTTTTCTGAAATGAAATAAAAAGCTTTTTGAGTTTTTACCTGAAGGAAATATCATTAGGGCCTTTTTTCATTTAGGTGGTCAGTGCTCAGCAGGTGCTCTGTAGCGTGTTCGCTTGAATGGAACGGACCTGCATGTATGCGGATATGATTGGCAACTGAGGCGTGTTTGTGTTGTTGAGGCAGCGACTGTTGCATTGCACACACCGACGTCCTCCTGGCTGTCTAACATACATTATCTGTGGAGAATTCATAAGAATGTAGCTAATGTAGTCAGCCCTCGCTGATTAACACAATTGAATCACCTGTGGCAAAACCAATAATTCCGCAGCTTATTCGGCCTTTTTTAGTTTCGCGTAGTGGTTTTTTATTATGTAGATTCTATTGTTTTAAGAACCTCTATTTATTTCAGCATTAGTGTTATAGGCTATGCAATTCTGAAAATCTCTTAAATTAGTTAGGAGTTTTGTTTTTTTGTTGTTTTTGCAATTGTTGTTTTTAAGCCTTATAATGTAAATTTTATTTCTGTTGATAATCCTCCTCTTGTGAAATCCCACTCAATTAAGAAGTATTTTAATGTCCAGAATAAAAAATGTTTCTTTTCTATGCAGCATCGGGTTTGACGAGCTTGGCAAAGGCGAGTAGTTATGATTGATTTATTTTCTTTCAATTATTTTCGTTTTCTTTTTCAATAACGCTCCATTGCTCTTCCTTGCTGCAATGGTTTCTAAACATCCGCAACTCGTTTAGATTTACACCTCGACATCATGTAGAAAGTGCATTACACAATAGTTACCTTGCAATCACGAAACAAATTTTAAATACATATATGTTTAATGTATATATATGTTTTATGTTTGTGTGTGTGTGTGTGTGTGTGTGTGTGTGTGTGTGTGTGTGTGTGTGTGTGTGACTTTTAGTTTTCAAACCATACGACCTGAATTACCGAGCTTGGCGTTTTTAATCAGCACTGCTAGATAGACAAAGTTAAACTTTGAAATTACTAAAACTAATAAACAAAACTATTTACAAGTGACTGCGAACTAGGCAGGCATCTCAAAAACTATTTAAGTGAGTACATTGACGTAGTGAGTACATAGGGGTAGCCAATCCTCCAGCACAGTCCCAAACTCTGAAGGCCCAAAACTCCTTAAAGTACATTAGAGTGTCCTTCTCTTTCTACCAAGCCTGCAATTTGGGACCCATGGTGCAGATTTGAATCTTGTATTACGGTTGTGAACTTTTCCTCTAATAAAGCTGCCTACTTTATTATGAAGGTTGCAAAAGGCGATGAAAATATACTGCGCGTGCGCCCGCCGCGCCGTGAAGATATTCAATACCTTGATTATAGGCCTGCAGTGATCCTGATATTATCAAAACCGTCTGCAGAGCACAACTCGTTAAGGTAAAAAAGAAAAAGGGTCCTAGATTTAGTTAGTTTTTTTGCGACCCCACGTGGATATGTTTATCGAACCTGAGTGTACGTGACCGGATTGCGTCACTGACTGTACGTGATGCTCGAGCTCTAGGGGGGACGGGGGGGAGCGACTTTCTGATAAACTCTCTACTTTACTGTGTGTGTAAAGTCACGTTATGTCATTTAGAAACTTTCCTAATAATTGGACTAATATCTTGAAAACTTTAAAACTATCACCTATGATTTATCTATATAGGGCGATTCATGAAAGGTGTTTCAAACTATATTACGAATAATCGCAATGGTCACATTTTCTTCAAATATTTTTTTTAATGAATTTTCAGAAACAATGTAAGATATTTTTAATATTGTATGAATACAGGGAATTCCAAAATAGAAAAGTCACTGATTTAAATCTTGGAAATTTAAAATAAAAACATAAGCTTATTAGCTGATTTCAAATAGGTCACAATTTTAAATATTGAAAATAACCTATGCTTTTCCTAAATTTTAAAACGATTTTTAAATTGAAATTTATTTGAATTTTAAATTTTCGAGATGCAAAACAGTGAGCTTCATGGAACTTTCTGCTACTATACTGTTTAGCACAATGTTAACGTTGTTTCATAGTAGTAAATAAATTGTATCACTCTGCATGAAATCCACCTGGCCTTTGTCCTCTCTTAATAGTACGCATAACTTAGTTGTCGTTATAAAAAGAATAAGAATAAGAAAAATTAATTTTCTCCAGTTTTCAAGTTATCAGTTATCTACAAAAAAAATACATGATTCAGATTTGTACATCTTCTCATATCTATTAAATAACATATTCAGTAAAAAAATAACAACAACTTAACTATACTACATTAAATTTAATGATGTCACAACAACTAAAACTATATAAATATAAAAAGTAAATTCCAAGAAACTAATCTGAACTGAAAATATTTCAGCATCTACGTTTGGAAGATAAACTGTTTGAAATATTGAATAAAATTGTTCTGTAAGGAGAAAATCTAGGGCTTCTAAGGCAAAACCTGTTCAGAAGTTCCTTCAGTTTGAAATAACCAAAAACTAAAATCAGCGATCAGATAAAAATCCACTCTTAAAAATCATAACAATTAGGTCTCTGAAGTAAAATAAATAATTAAATGTGCCAAATGTTATTAATTGTAATCTAATGTGATTAAAACTAGGCCGTATAGTATAGAATGGAACAATTTGAACTAAATCTACCTCAATAACAAAAACAAAGGATCAATCTCATCTAAACTAAACAGCCACCTTTTTAAACTATTTATAAAAAAGATTTGGTTTTTGAACTCTTTATTTTATTAGGCAATATATTATATCTTTTTGGAGCTAAGAAGCTATAAGTCTTGGTAAAAAACGTGTTATTTGGTTTCGGAAGTGAAAACTTTTCAGCATTGTAACACTCACTGTGGGATTTACTGTTTATTAATTAAGTGAGGTACATTTGGAATTTTGAAAAATTAGTGTTTAATTTTAATGTTGAGCTGAGGTGGTGAGATTTTTTAATAAAAGTCACATTTTTAATACACTGTCCTTTATTCTTCACTTTAGTATTTAAATTGATTGTCATGTTCAAGGATTTTACTGTGATTCTAATTTATTCTTCCAAAAGACTCGAACCCTAGAATTAAAAAAAATTGATTTAATTATTTAATTTATTTCACCAAAAATGAGGAAAAATTTAACAGCATTATTTATTTTTAACATTCTAAAATCAAAGTAATCTTAATAGATGAACTAATGAAATACAAATTTATCATTACATACCAGATTATCCTGGGTGCACAAAAATCATGATTTAACATAATTATTACATTAGAACTGATCACTGCACTTTCAACCAACAAAATCAGACAGAGACAAGACAAGTTTTGCCTTAAATACTCTAACTTTAGACAGGCTTGGTTAGATGAAATCTAACCAATCAGAGGGCTGCTTACATTAGTTCACCTTTACACAATACTTTTCCTGTTCGAGTGATTTTGCTCAACTGACAAGTTTTAACAAACTTTACTTTTACATCATGACTTATACTGTTTTGTTTAAATCTGAATAAATAAAATAAAAATATTGTTGCTATTTATTTATGTACTTAATTTAATTACTATTATTATTTTTGAACATGACCACCAATATTTTTATTTACAACAAAAACGTTACATCTTCCCACCTCCATTTCAGAGTTTAAACAAAAAAAAATTCTCTTTAAGACATTGTTATTGACTTGGACCCCTCTAGTGCTTGGGAGATGCTCCTCGACAGCTAGGTGTGAAGTTGAACAGGTCCACATCAGGTGTCGCTCCCGCTCCAGACGAGGAGTCGACTCAATCTCGATTCGACGATGCATACAACGCCTGAGCCACAGCAAGACATCTCGTTCCATGACCCGAACACAACTACTAAACATTATTTTAACAAAATTTTAATATTCATCCAAATAAAATCATAAAAGAAAATGATATAACTCCAAATTCCCATTTCAAAAGAAAATAATTTAATTTTTTTATATTAATTCATTCCTTCTTTGCCCCATGTGAAAAAAAATAAAACATCTCCTATAACAATCATTTCATGAATGTTTTTGAAACAGCAGATATGATCAGTCAAAACAACTTTTGTAGGTCAGGTAATATATCAGATAAGTTTCTTTTCAAACTAAAATATTTTTACAACCTCCAGCATACCAGAGTACATTGACCCCGAGATAACAAATCCAGTTTTCTTTCTTGTCCTTGGTCAGTGTGTCAGTGGGAAATCTTGAGTAGTCAGTCTGTCTGTGTGTGAAGTAAAAGTCAATCATTCAATCATCATTCACACCTTTTTGCGCGCCAATCACACCCCATTCATTCAGTGTTGGTTAAGTGGAAATTAAGTGAGTACAGTGAAGTGTTACCCCAGATCAATGGATATTAAATGGATTAATAAACTCCAACAAAATTATGTAAGTTTACAAAAATTAATTGAGTTTTAAATATTACCTTCCCTGAATTACAATCTTTTTAACTTAAACCGTCACCTTATTCATTTTTTTTTTTTATTATTGAGAACAAATGACATTATTTACTAAATTACTTCCTGATTTCTGCAATAAAAATTGTACACACTTTGTTTTTTATTGCTTTCTAACTCAGGAATTCATTCCCTTTCTCTGGAAACAAAATTATAAGTCATACCTCTCAATACATACTTACTACCACGTTAACTTTTCCTTTATTCATGAATACTTACTCCCTTCTCATCTTCAGCTTTTTTATTCTCCACATTATAGTCCATTCATTTATATTTATCTTGGTCTGTAATACCTGAAATCTTAAATTTAACACCAACCAGATATTTTATAAACTACATTTGGTACAAATTGCAGATAATCCATGTAATATTACCTAATCACATCTTTATTATCTTGTACTCATTCTCTCACCTTTTTACCCATTTCAAAGCCGAAAGTTTCATTTTTACCGGTTTCTAAAATACTTAAACTATATTTACAACTTAACTATATTTACATTATTTCTTATAACTGTGATTACAAAACATTTAATTTTTGAGGAAAAAATATTCAACCCCAAAAGATTACTGCATCTTGTTAGCCCAGTTTTAACTGACTAATGTGCACTCTCCTTACATCTTTTAAATCATCAATTTTTTGAACCAGACATACTACATCATTTAGGAAATATACTATTCTATATACTCCACTGTATCTCAAGGCTAGTTTACTCTGAAATTTGTTTGCTTTGTTACTAAGAAAATGAGTTTTTAAGTAAACCTTACTTCCAACCTTGAATGGATGTTTTGTCCTTTCTTGAGCATATCTTTGACCTCTTTTATTTCTTTCAACTGATCTTTTTACATTTAACATTGCCCTTTTAACATTTTCTTTCACCTCCTCTTTACTTAATTTGCTATCCACCAACTCATTAAGCTTCCACAAGTTGCTTAATCCATGGTTTGGATTTCTATCAAACATTAACTTAAAAGACGTGCTATTTACACTTTCATTTATCGAAGTGTTAAGACTCATTTGCAAGAAATTTATATCTTTATCCCACAAATTCTGCTTGTCATGATAAAATGCCTGTAACATTGACTTCACATTTCTTAAATATCTTTCTGACCGATTACCAGACGGCTTGTACGGCACAATAGTATGATGTTCCACTCCATATTTAAAACAAAAGTTCTTAAATTCAATGCTCTTAAAACACATACCGTTATCTGATACAATCTGTTTGCAACAAGAAAAATTATTAAATATAATTTCTTCTAATTTTTTTATTATTGTTTCACTCTTACAATTATGCATTGGAATCAGCCAGCAATACTTACTTAAATCATCAACAGCTATTAAAATATTGTTATTTCCTTTCTTAGATCTCACTAATGGTCCAAATACATCTATATACAACCGCTCCATAGCTTCACTTGCATGTGTGGCAATTAGTTTACCTTCGTACACTCTTTGGGCCGGTTTACTCATTTTACATAACTGACAATTAGACACTCTTAATTTAATTTCTTTTACAAGTTCTGGTCTATAAAAGTGTTCACTAACCTTAGCAACTGTTCTCTTTATACCTGGGTGACCACCAAATACACTTGTATGATAATAATTATATATCATATCGATTAACATTTCCGGCAAATAGATTTTTCCTTTACATCTGTCATTTAATTTATACATCAATACACCTTTGCTTATGTAAAACTTATGTGAATTTTCCCCTCTCTTAATACTATCAATTATGTCTTGTATTACTTTATCATTACTTTGGTGTTCCACAATTCTTTTGAAAGCCAACGGAAAATCACTGACAACATTAATTTCATCTTTAAAAATTTCTTTACACATCTTGTTTGACTTTTTACACTTTACCTTTTTCTTAGTTTTACACTTAGTGCTAACCATTGCGTTACAAGATTCTTGTTTTTCTTCGAACATTCTAGACAAACAGTCGGCCACTTTATTTTCCGTACCCTTAACATGTTCGATAGTAAACGGTAAACTCAAAATCCGTTCTACCCATCTCCCCAATCTCCCTAGTTTTCTAAAATGGCCTAATGCCCATGACAAAGCATTATTATCTGTTATTAATAAAAACGGTTGTACCTCCAAAAATGAATGAAACTTTTCTATTCCCAAAATTATCGACAACGCCTCCTTTTCGTATACTGACATCGCTCTTTCAGCATCTGTAAATTTCTTAGAATAATACCCTACTGGTAATCTATCGCCATCATGTTCTTGCAAAAGTACACTGCCACACCCAATTTCTGATGCATCGCACATCAATACAAAAGGTTTGCTAAAGTCAGCTATTCTGAGAACTGGTGGATTCATTATACATTCCTTTAGTTTCAAAAAACTTTTGTTACACTCATCTGTCCATTTAAACTTAGCTTTTTTCTTCCTCAATTCATTTAAAGGACTGCATATTTTACTGAAATCTTTGATATACTTTGAAAAGTAATTAACCATTCCCACAAATCGACTTACTTCTTTGGCAGTTTTTGGAATTTGAAATTCCCTTATAGCTTTTGTCCTCTCAGGGTCGATTCTAATTTGATTTTTACTGATCTTGTGGCCTAAAAAACTTACTTCTTTAAAAGCAAAACTTACTTTCTCAGGATTTACGGTCAAATTGTGAACACTCAGTCTTTTAACTACTTCTTTCAAATGAATAATGTGCTCCTCTAAACTCTTTGAATAAATTATAAGGTCATCCACAAAGTTCATGACATACTTAAACTTTATATCATGAAAAACCTTATTTAAGTATGAACTTAACAATCCTGATCCACAATGAAGGCCAAATGGAATTCGATTAAATTCAAAGCTATGAAAGGGAGTCACAAATCCAGTTATATGTTTACTTCTTTCTGTGAGCTTTATCTGGTGAAAGCTATTACACAAATCAAGTACTGTGAAATATTCTGCCCCCTGCAAATAATGATAACTATCATGTAAATCCCCAATTGGATGGTTCACCCTTTCAATCTTTGAATTTAATTTTGAATAATTTATTACCATTCTCCACTTATCTGAATTACCCTTCTGTACAATAAAAGTCGGACTCGCATAACTAGAAATACTAGGTCTAATAATATTTTGTCTTAACAAATCATCAATAATACCTTGTAATATCTTCATTTTGGGTGGGCTTAGTGGATAAGGTCTTATGTTTACAGGCTCATTATCGCTTAACTTAATATCATATTCAAAGTCTATTGCTTCCCCTATATCTTTAGTAAACACATTTGGATAGTTCTCAACTAGTTTCATTATTTCTTCAGCTCCCTTTTTTGAACCTATCTTAATATTCTGACTTATATTGTTACTCATGATAGTTATGTTATTTACCAAGCTTATTTTCTCAGACATACAAAACTTAAAATAACATTGATCTTGTTGCAAGTCAATTACCAAACCAGTACTCTTAATAAACTTTGACCCCAAAATTGCATTCCAAGTTATGTTTTTACCCACTAAAAATTTTACACTCCAAGAAAATCTACCTATCTTTAACTTTACACAAACTTTTCCCACAATATTTATAATCTGATTGTTAGCTGATAAACAAGTTTCACTTACTGGAGAAATTCTTTTCACTAACCCTTGACCTTTTAACTGATTGAACAAATTCTCATTAATTAAGTTGACACTACTCCCTGTATCTAACAAAACATTTTCTTTTACTTTTTTACCAAAAGTTACTTCTACTGTAGGCAAGGTGTAATTATTTGAACCCCCCTTAAACGATTTTTTAAAGCTTAAATTTCTTAACTTTCTCTTAATCCTATAAATGTCTTTTTTAACCTTACGTTGATCGGACTGGGCGACACTGCATTTCTTCCTAGATGTTAGTTGGGAGAGGTTCTTGGATGACCCCTGGAGCCTCCCCCTCGATACCCTTTTTTTGACTCCGGCTTCTCACTTTTATTAACAGGTCTAAAGCAATTCCTGGCTATGTGTCCTGGTCTGTTACAATTATAACAAACCCTTTCATCTCGAATACTGCTTACCACCTGCATTCTACCTCCCTGGGCTTCTAAGTTTTTTCTTTGGTGCTCTACATACCGAATATTTTGCGCTTGTATACATAATCTATTTAGATCTTCAAAGGTTTTTGGGTCCCCAATAAATACCAACTTTGCTCTATCATCTTCATGTATCCCTAGCTTCAAGATTTCAACTAATTCACCCTCTTCAAATTTACAGTTTAAAACTTTACAGTTTTCTTTGACTTCACTGATGTACAAAGCCAGAGCTTCATTTTTTCTTTGAGCCCTAGTTACCAAGTCCCTCTTAAGATTTTCCCTTAACGCAACCGGAATAAAGTTTTCCAACAATACATTGTGTAAATCTTTAATGCTCTTATTTAAACTCTTACATTCGATTATCTTGGTTAGCAAAGGACCTGTAGCATAACTTACACAAAGGTTAAGGATTTGACTGTCTGATAAACCTGTAGTTTCTTTAAGTTTTAAAATATTTCGTATGAAATCTAACAATTCATTAACATTCAATCCATTTGTGATTTTAAACCGTTTCAATAGGATTCTGCAATTTTGAAAATTGATTTAGCCCAACCTCTGAAGCTTTATTCCCTACAGTACAGTCCCCTTCATTACCAGTAGTTGCCCTAGAAGAAAATTGTAGCTTACTGTCAAACACATCATCTAACTCCTCCTCTTCGATATTTGACTCACTTAACTTCCTAGCTACCTCTTCCTTAGCATTACTGTCTATGGTTGCATATTCAAGTTTCTTTTGAATCTCCTTTACGGCTTTCAACATCTTTGAAACTTCATCCTTAACACTTGCATCTAATTTAAACTTAAGTAAGTTACTAATTCTACTATTTACATGCCGCAATTTTTCCTCATATCGAACAATATCTACAGGCCTATTATTTGCTATGACATCATCAACAACTGCTTCTACTTGATCAATCTTATTGCTTAAAATCCCTACCTCATCAGAAACAACAAGTTTATTCTGTATATTTGCTGCATTTGGCACAATGTTCAGCTTAATTACCGCTCTTAATTTCTTCCTAAGGGTTTGAACTGTCCATGAATCATCTACCTCAACATTTCTTATTTTTAACTCATACACAAGTTCTTCTTTAATTAAAAAGTCTACCTTTAAAGACATCTTGCTTTATTTAATTAAAAATAATTCTGCACAACACTATACAGATTCTCACCATAGCCAACATTTAAACACAAGCAGAGTTGCGCACTTTGTAACACTCACTGTGGGATTTACTGTTTATTAATTAAGTGAGGTACATTTGGAATTTTGAAAAATTAGTGTTTAATTTTAATGTTGAGCTGAGGTGGTGAGATTTTTTAATAAAAGTCACATTTTTAATACACTGTCCTTTATTCTTCACTTTAGTATTTAAATTGATTGTCATGTTCAAGGATTTTACTGTGATTCTAATTTATTCTTCCAAAAGACTCGAACCCTAGAATTAAAAAAAATTGATTTAATTATTTAATTTATTTCACCAAAAATGAGGAAAAATTTAACAGCATTATTTATTTTTAACATTCTAAAATCAAAGTAATCTTAATAGATGAACTAATGAAATACAAATTTATCATTACATACCAGATTATCCTGGGTGCACAAAAATCATGATTTAACATAATTATTACATTAGAACTGATCACTGCACTTTCAACCAACAAAATCAGACAGAGACAAGACAAGTTTTGCCTTAAATACTCTAACTTTAGACAGGCTTGGTTAGATGAAATCTAACCAATCAGAGGGCTGCTTACATTAGTTCACCTTTACACAATACTTTTCCTGTTCGAGTGATTTTGCTCAACTGACAAGTTTTAACAAACTTTACTTTTACATCATGACTTATACTGTTTTGTTTAAATCTGAATAAATAAAATAAAAATATTGTTGCTATTTATTTATGTACTTAATTTAATTACTATTATTATTTTTGAACATGACCACCAATATTTTTATTTACAACAAAAACGTTACAGCATTTCTAAATTTATTTCTGTATATATTTTCATTAGGAGCCCTATTGCCACTTCTACTGTAAAACATTTTTAACACTCTAAAGACATCAAGAAATTTTAGTGGTAGAGTTTTTTTATTAAAAAGAGGACGAGATCGTTAAAATTTTCCTTTGAAAAAAATTTGACGTAACAAATGCTTTAAATTTATAAAAAAGATTTGGTTTTTGAACTCTTTATTTTATTAGGCAATATATTATATCTTTTTGGAGTTAAGAAGCTATAAGTCTTGGTAAAAAACGTGTTATAAGGTTTCGGAAGTGAAAACTTTTCAGCATTTCTAAATTTATTTCTGTATATATTTTCATTAGGAGCCCTATTGCCACTTCTACTGTAAAACATTTTTAACACTCTAAAGACATCAAGAAATTTTAGTGGTAGAGTTTTTTTATTAAAAAGAGGACGAGATCGTTAAAATTTTCCTTTGAAAAAAATTAGACGTAACAAATGCTTTTATTGGACATAAATTGAATTTAAGTGAACATCATAGCATTACCCCAAAATATTACTCCATATTCAATTCGACTTTGCACCAGAGAAAAGTACAAAGTCCGTAACACTGGTTCTATTGTTAAATCCTTTAGAAAATAAAAATACCTCAAAATATTGTTTATTTTATATATTAATTTAGTTATGTGTACTTTCCAGCTAATTTCATTATCTAACTGTAACCCAAGATACTTTATATTGCTGGTTTGTCCCACAGTTACACACTTAATAGTACATAAATTTGTTGGTTAATGCAATCAGCACAATGATATACAATTTTTTGATCAAAAATTACAATTTCTCTTAGACTGAAAATTATGTATTTGGTTTTCTAAGGACTTAGTAGCATATGGTTTACAGTAAACCACCACTGGAGTGCTTTAAGGTCGCCGTTCATTGTCGATTGTACTTGTTGCATATCCTTTTCTATGTAACACAGAGCAGTGTCATCAGCAAAATATGTTAATTTTCCATGAAACCTACCATCACATAACCCAATAATGTAAATTATGAATAAAATTGCTCCAAGAACTGAGCCTTGGGGCACACCACTTTTAACTACCCCCATTTCACTGTTAATTGAATTAATGTTAACACATTACTGTCTCTCCAACAAGTAGCTTAAAACTTTTTGTAAGTAAATAGCATAAATAAAAACAGTGTATATTATTAAGTTTATAAAAATTATCTAAAAAAAAAAACAACTTTCAACGATTAAACGTCTAGTCCCGCATTATGATAAAACGTTGTTCATCACTAGGAGCAAAAAAGTCTTCAACTTAAAAATCCTGTAGTACAAGATGACGAGTATGACCGAGGTATCGGCAGGGGTGATGGAAGATCATCACCTCAGCCCAGCCATGCACGTCTTTTTGTACTCGACTTGTGGTTTTACAACTCTTGTTATTTTCAGTTATAGTATGTAATCATAATAGGGAAACAAGTATAAGAAAAGTTAAGATTTTAAGTTTACATTCCAGTTCAGGGGCCAAATTTCAAATATAATCTTATACTTGTTTGCACTGTGACATGAGACAATAGTAATTGCTATCAACGTCACAAATTTTATAGTTATAGCCACGGTCTGGTCCACCACGTGCTTTGCTGACAGACCAGTCTTTCACTTAATTTGTTATTTGAATTTAACGTCTTGGATCTGATTGCCGTAAGTACGGTTAGATTCTAAAGTCAGATTGTATAAAATTGAACTTGTTCTAAATTTAACAAGGTTTTCTTCATTGTAACAATACACTTCTTCATTTAAATAAGAATGAAATTTTTAGATTAAATAATCTTAGATTTTATAAGAGAATCTAGTAACAAAATATTCTTTAAGTGATTTTCTTTAATTTTTTTAAATTTGAAATTTGCCTTAAACATTCAGGCCATTTCTAAAAAAATTCTATCGACCAATATTCTTAATATTTTTGACGATTCAAAGAATTTTAAATTCTTGTGTTATGATAATACTTACTTAATCCTCTACTCGTCTGCCAGGGTGCTCTGTGTGTTGGAATAGAAAAAAAATTAAGTCAAGTAAAAAGTTTACGCTGGGATTATCTTGATTTTCTTTACATTTTTCAAACGTGATGGGCATTAATGAAAATGTTAATTTTATTACAATAACCTGAAATGAGGAAGATTTTAATTTCAATACATTTGGTGTTCTAAAAACTCGTAAACATTGTAATTCCATGTATTCCTAAAAATAGCGTTTCTTATAAATTGTATAGTTTACAAGTACGAGTACTTAAGAAAGTTTTTAATTCAGTTGAAGACTCAAGTTTGTTATGATTAAACCAGCCGGAAGATATTTTTTACTGACTTGCCATTTATTTAAAATCAATGAACAATTTTTAACGATCCTCAATGAAATTATTTAATTTTTCTCTTGTTTTATTTTTCATCCTTTAGAAAGAAATGATGTTACAAGCAATAAAGTACATATAAAAGACTTTTATGGCAAGTATTTTGAGAAGTTTTAACTTTTTATGAGGTTGTCATTTTCCTGTTTCCAATAACCGTAACACATTACGACTATTGAACTGTTCTAAGCGCTCCTTCGGGATTAACAGGTTAGATTTAACAACTCCACAGTGTTCTACTTGCCAGTTGTTGAATAAATCAAGTAAACTTCCAAACAATGACGTCCAATCATACTACTAAATTTATGACCCTATTAAAACGTGTGTTTATTTTCTTTACTTTTCTATTAATGAAAAGCCACTCAAAATGTATTTTGTTACTCCCAAGTCTATTTTAGTATAGAAATAAGTATGACTATACACCACATAACAATTCCCAGTAACCTTTTATTCCAGAATGAGTAAGGCCTCAGTTAACAGAATCACAAAAAGAAAGATGTATAAATGAGAGGTTATAGTGCTTCCCTCTGAATCTATAGGTTGTCGGTTAGATCCTGAGAAACGTTTGTAGCTTATTCATATCTCACGGGCTATATTCATTCACGGACGCAGTTGCAATTCGTTATTATACTACTAATGACGAATTCGATACGAATTGCAGTTGCAATTCGTTATTTCGTTAATAATATCTAACAACAGGTTGGTGTTAAATAGAAAACACTCGCTAGTGTGGCACGTCATGACAGTAGAATCAGCCAGACAAGCACAACATAAAGTGCATGGCTAAGCCGTTGTTGGCGGCGATGGATAAACCGTGGCCGTAACGTTGGAATGTCTGACATCAGCTGTTAGTGAGGGCGTGTCTCATGACACACTAACCAGGAAGACAATTACTATATCACTTGGATGGCTGGTTTGTCGGCAGATGTGATGGAAGACCAGCGCCAGACCGTGGCTGTAACGATCCAAATATCTGATAAAGTTTATATTTTCCAGCAGGTAAATCTTCAGAGAATCCCTTGTCAAAATTTACCATGTAAATAAACATTTATACTAATAGCAAAAATCTAAACTTGAAACAGTAGTTACCTCATCGACTGCCAAGATTCCGAATGATTACCAAAGAAAAAAATACAAGTAAAATTAAGTGGATGGCGTCTATGCGTTTCAAAGGTTTTTAAGGTAGGTTATACTTGGCTACTTTTATAAGAGAGAGAACCCGCGAGCTTCACTAACCTGCATTCGTTACGGGACTGAAGAGACGTCGCTATTGGCCGGCGACGTCACGTGCAAGGCAGTGCAGCCAACCCAACAACTTAAATGTTCCTTCTGTTATAATAATTACTAACATATATTACACTCGCCCCAACTTAAAAATGAGCTATTCTCTTACAGGCTTAGCCAAAAAATCAAAGTCCAGACTAAGCCCAATTTAAAATAAAAACTGACACCTTTACTTTAATTTACAGTTCAAATCTCACAACCAAAATTTACTTTTAGATAAAACAAACTAAAACTCTTCTTTAGTATAGTAGCCTATATTTTTTTTACTTAAAATTCCAATCTCTTCGGCTTCCGCACCGTCCTTTGGGATCTGCGGAGCTGGGGCGGACTGCACTGCTTGCCGGGCTGCACTGCATGCGTCTCATCTTTGCGGGCCTGGGAGCTTGGAGATTAGGTAGAATGGTGATCCAGAAGCGACCGTGAGTTTGGAGATTGCTGTTTCGCTAGTGGAGACGAAGTTGTAGTCGGAGGTTTAGCGGGTGAAATAGGCCTACTTAGTGGCAACTGTTGCATCGGTGACGGCTGTTGCATAGGCCTCAAGATTGGAACTTCTTCCTCTAGCTGGCAACTTCTTAAGTGGTCGGCATGACAAAAACGTGTCTTTCCCAGTACACTAACCACATATGTAGATGGACTACTTCGTTCCAAGATTTTGCCTGGTACCCAAGATACATGCTCCTGCCTCACAGTTTTGACCAACACCTTTTCCCCTTCCACAAAGGATCTGGCAACGCCCCTATGGGCATCAGCTGCCCGTTTTTGCATTTCCCTTTTCTTGTCGATGTCGGACAGCAGGTTCGGCTTCAGCAGAGTTAATTTAGTGCGGGGTTTCCACTGCAGAAACAACTCAGCGGGGGTTAGGCCTGTAACTGTGTTAGGAGTGTTTCGATAAACAAACGAAAAGTTGTCTAGCTTGTGCTGCAAGGACATGCGCTCCGAGCCTTCACCCATGACTTGCCTCTTGAGTTTTTCTTAACCTCCTGGATGCACCGCTCCGCGGCTCCGTTTGAAGCCGGATGGTAAGGGGGTGAATGTGTGAATTTTATCCCATTTTTCCTAAGGAAATCCCTAAACTCTGCACTTGTAAAATTTGGGCCATTGTCACTAACCAGTTCCTCCGGTAGTCCAAAAGACGCAAAGAGCGTACGTAATCGTTCAACAGTTTTTAAGGAAGTAGTTGATTTCATAATAAAAACCTCTAGCCATTTGGAAAAACTATCAACTACAATAAGCATTTGCTGCCTAGTCTGCGGATCCTCCGCATAATCAATGTGGATCCTTTGCCACCGATTTGAAGCTCGCGGCCACTGATGTAACGGTACCTTAGCCGCAGCGTTCCTCGTACCTGGCAGATGTGACAAGAAGACACGGTTTCCTCAATAGCTTGGTCTAGGCCTGGCCACCAGACATAGCTTCTGGCTAGCATTTTCATCCTGTTAATACCAGGATGCTGGTCTTGCAGCAACCGTATTACAGCATTACGCAGCTTCAGAGGAATTACTACTCTCGAGCCCCAAATGACACAATTATTATCAACTGACAATTCATCTTTCCTCTTGAAAAATTCCTTAAAATCTGGATCACTAATATCCTTCCAGCCATGCCAAATGAAATCTCTAACTTTAGACAAAACAGGATCATTTTCAGTTAGCCTTGCAATATCTCTAGCAGTAATTGGTGTGTCATCACTCACCACTTGGTAGCAGTTGAATACCTCCAGGCAGATGTCCACGTGTGAGATATAGTTGGTGTCCAACTCGAGAGTGTCATCTTGGGGTAGGGCAGGCGTGAAAGAGCATCGGCATGCGGCAAATCTGCGCCGCGACGGTACTTCACCTCGAAGTTGTAGGCGGATAAGAGCAAAGCCCATCTTTGGAGACGTGCAGCTGCAACACTGGGGACTCCACGCTTGCTTCCGAAGATGGTAACTAGTGGCGCGTGGTCTGTCTGCAACACTACATTACTTCTACCATAAATATATTTATGGAATTTTTTTAACCCATAAACAAGAGCAAGTGCTTCTTTGTGTAGCTGCGAATAATTCCTTTCACTGGAACTCAAGGACTTTGATGCGAAGGCAATCGGCCTTTCGACACCGTCAATCATATGCGACAGCACTGCCCCCACGCCTCTAGGGCTGGCATCACAAGTCAATATTAATGGCTTATTGACATCATAGTGAACAAGAACATCAGAGCTCAATACCCAAGATTTACTTTGTTGGAAAACCTTTGAACACTCCTTAGACCAAACAAAAGGTACATCATTTCTCAGCAAGTCATAAAAACAACTTATTTTATCAGAAAGGTTACAGATGAATTTACCGTAATAATTTATTAGGCTTACATAGGCCCTAAGCTCTTCTTTATTGGAGGGCTCGGGTGCGCTCCGAATAGCCTCCAAGATGCTCTCCTGTGGAATGATGCCATCGGAAGTCAGACAATAGCCTGGATACTGAACAGAAGGTTGTAAAAATCGACATTTACCTTCATTTACTTTGACGCCATAGCTCTGGAGTCGCTGAAGAACCTGTTCCAACCTTGAGCGTGCTTCCTCTTGAGTGGATCCTCCCACGAGTGGATCATCGAGGTACGCTACGGTACCGGGTAGACCTCTAATAATTTTATCCATGGCGGCCTGGAAGAGGGCCGGTGCAGACGACAATCCGTAGGGCAGACGTCGCAGTCTCACCAATCCTTTGTGAGTTGCCAAGGTTAAGAGATCCTGTGACTCCTCTGCAACAGCAAGCTGAAGGTACGCAGCCTCCAAATCCAAGACAGAAAACCAGCTGCAGCCAGCTAACGAGGCAAAAATATCTTCCGGCTGCGGCAAGGGATAGTGCTCGGGCTGAATTACTTGGTTTAAGGTGACCTTAAAATCCCCGCACAAACGAACTCCCTGCTTCTTCTGAATTACAACAATGGGCGTAGCCCACTCTGAATTGGTAACCCGATATGCAATCCCTTCAGATATCATACGTTCAATTTCATCTTCAACAGATTGTCTTAAGGCATAAGGCACAGGTCTAAATTTACAAAATTTCGGTATCGCACCTTCTTTTAGTACAATACGAGCCTTAACATCTTTAATTTCACCGGGGCCACCCCTAAACACAGCTGCATACTTTTGTTTCAGAGTATCAACTAGGCCTACATCAGGTTGGATCAATGGATCCGAAGTTAGGTTAGGTTTCTGCTTCAGCGCTGAACCTGGAGTTGACTTCAACTTAGTCTCTAATTTTTGATTCAAAGATTTATTTTCTGGTAAACTCCAAGAGAAATTGCATGAGAAAATGGACTTCCAATCCAACGCAATATGTTTGAGCCAATTTCGGCCCAACAGCATGGGTTGCCGTTTACGGTCAATTTTTACAACTATCAAAGGCAAACGATAGTTTTGAGCATTATATACAACACTCGCCTACGGCTCGATGGGGGCTCCGCCCCCATGCCCCCTTAGGGGTTGCCCAGAATTTCTTAATTGTTGTAAAAGTCGCATATACTGAACACACTACAAATAAATATAATTAACACCCTTAGCCACGACAAACACAGAACCGGATAGTAACCACTTTTCATAAACAACTAAAACTTAAAAAAAAATATTGGTTGTGATTGTAATGGGTGGGTATTATTCAAAACGCAAAATAAATGAGTTTGTAAGTAATGAAAATATATTCGCCTAAGGCTCGTTTTCAGAAGCTCACTCCCCAAACCCTATTCCTAATTCCCCCGAATTCTGTAAAGGTCAATGGAGTTGGGAATAAACTGATTATGTAGGTATTGTATAAGTATTTACTTAAAGCTGATAAACTTATAATTCAGACGATAGAGTGGATGTTCTGTAAATAAGTTTCGCATAATAAGTAAGGTATTGAGTAAGATTAGTGTGGACTTAAGTAGTATGATAATAATTGTAACTTAGGAGTTTTGGCAGGAATTTGATTGGTTTTAAAGTATTAGTTTTCATTGAAGTAGATTAAAATGAAGGTGTTGGAATGGGAAGAATACTTGTAATTTATTGTATTTAGCGCAAAAATTATAAAATAAATATATAAAAAAATTGAGGAAAAATTAAAGTGATAAACTGATTAAAAAGTGTACAGTACATCATCTAAAACAATGACAAATTCCATAAAAACAAAACAATGGGAAATCTTAACAAAGTGGATGAAACCCGCAAAAAAGACCACTACTATCCCCCCCCCCCAAAAAAAAAAAAAAAAAAAAAAACTATTTAGTTACTATCTTTTAATTGGTTGTGTTGCAATCCCGAGGAATAACATAGCAATCCGTTAATCCAAAGGTGCCGGTTCGATCCTGAGAAAGGCTAGCAGCTTTTTAAAGCATCAATTCCGGACCCAGTTGCCATTTGTCATTGGGCTATTAATTAATGATACTTTCTAACAACTGGTCGATGTTAGATAGTAACAAGACTTGGGTTCGGACCGTTCCCCGTCAAAACGTTGAAAAATGCCACTGGCGTAAATACACAAATAAAATATCATATTTCTTTTGGGTAAAAGTGTTTGGTCGCTAAATTTCAAAATTAGATAGTTTTCTGTGGGGCAGGAAATTAAAAAGCTTTATAGTTTAAATAAAAATACTGTACTGCCACCTTTTTTAATTAAACGTTAACCTAGTACTCACTAAAAGAGAAATAAATTGTGTAATCTGCTATTTTACTTGAAATTTTTGATGAGTGTAAAATTTAAATTAGCATGCTATCACATTAAGTCAATGATGTATTTCCTAATGAGCTGTTTAGAAATTAAGTGCCAACCCAAGTAAAGAACCACTTTTTGGGAGCGCTATCGTGCAAATATGATACTGTCTTACTTGGTGTCCCATACCACCCGTGCACCTCTTTTAAACATTTTTTTCTAAAACAAATTGTGCCATTGTAGGTAAACCAGTTGACACTGATTTCTTTGTACAGGGTGGACCAGACGTAATTGCAAGGCGACTTTAAAATTTAATATTTTTAACCCTGAACCTAACGATTTAGATTAGAAGAATAAGAAGATTGAAATTAATTTTTTCTTTTAAGAAAAAATTGTGAAAATTTACATAAAACAAACTTTTTAAGCATGAAAATATCTAAGAAACTCATTTTAAATAATGGACCATCATAAAACATCAATTATCAAGTGATTAGTTTTACTTAACTTTTGAATACATTTTCACTAATCTCCGTCATGTTGTATATTTTATGAAAAACAAAAACTAATTAAGGACAAAACTGAAAATTTATTTTGGAAACATATTTAAAAGAGTGTAAGACATTTTTGAGCTGAGACATGTTTGCCTAACCAAAAATGTTAAGGGTATATTTGGAAATTTTTTCCATGTTATTCTTAATGGAAAAATCTAAATTTCAACCGCCAATGTTCTCTAAACGCTCAGTTGAAAGACAGCTTTACCTATAATGGCACAATTGGTTAATGTTTTAAGTTAGTTTTGTGAAAGACAGCTTTACCTATAATGGCACAATTGGTTAATGTTTTAAGTTAGTTTTGTATTTCTTTAATTGGTGTTCGGGTGGTCTGCGACAAACAGTATGTTGGCTATTTTGTCACAACCAAGGTACTATTTATGTAGCTTTAACTGTATTGTACATGCAATGAATAAATGAAATAAAGATTCAAATGTGAAAATTGAACTTTATCGGAGGTGAACACCATCAATACATCAATAATTATAAAGGTTGAGTTGAGAATAAACAGAGAAGTTAATAACTATGTTCATCCATTAATCACCATTGTAAACCTACTATCACTATGAGACGAATGAAACTTTACAATTCAATAAGTTTCGTAACACTGGAGTATACAATAAATTAGTTCAACACAATAAGTACGAGAGGACTAAACCTGTTAAGTGATCTACGTTACCACGGCTGTACTACGTTACCACATCTAAATTATTCCTTGATCTTCATTACCGACACTTGACGAATTTCTGATACCCCGATGAGTGAGTGAGTTACACATTCGGGAGTATATAATTTAGATGACATGAGCTTCACCTACAATCTGAACTTCATTACCAGAATAGGTCATTAATTTAATATCAACAGAACTCAATTTGACATGAGAAAAATATTTTTCAAACAACTCTTGAGGGCAGACAGTTAATGCCGATCCAGTGTCGACTTCCAAGGTTACAGGTACATTTTCTACATCTAATCTTACCTTGTAACCCGCGTTTACATGGGCTGCATCAATATTGTATAAGGCCAAATTTTCCTCGCCTTCACTTAGGCCTAGGCCTAGTCCTTGATCTTCATTTTCCAATTTATGAATTTTATACTTCCCTTTTCGCTGATTCTTGGCTCTGGATTTACAAACTTTACTCAGATGGCCCACTTTCTTGCACAAGTGGCATTTGAAGTTACTATAGGGACAAGCCGGAGCCCTATGTTCCGCACTATCACAACGAAAACACTTTCCTTCAGTTTTATTTTCAGAAAATTTCATTTTAGGCCCCGAATTATTTCCACTTAGTGATGAAAAACGGTTATTTTTCTTAACACTAAACTTAGCAATATCTTGCACGGCATTGCTTGCATGATTCACGAATAGACCCGTTTGCTTCCCGGCCTGTTCCAACCGGAGCGCTAACTCATAAGTTTTGGTAAAATCCAAATCTTCCGACAATAACTTTTGCCTAATACCGTCATTACTTAAGCCAGAAACTAATTTGTCCCTAAGGGCGTCTGTTAAAAACGTACCAAAGTCACAGGTAACCGCTAAATGTTTAATTGCGACCACGAATTCGGCTATTGACTCTGACGGCTTTTGGTACCGGCTGTAAAACGTATATCTTTCGGCAACCACAAGACGTTTAGGCGAATAATGTTTTTCCAAAACGGTTTTCAGGTCCTCATAAGATTGTTCATCAATCGTTTTAGGAGAAACTAAGTCCTTTAAGACCGCCAAAATTTTCGGGCCTATTACCGTGATCAAAATTGAAACTTGTTTGGTGTCCTTCACTTCGTTAGCTTTAAAATAGTGCTTTAATCGTAAGAGATACGAATTAATATCCTCTTCATGAGGATTGAACTCGGACATACGCCCGATACTTGACATTTTTCCACGCACTCGCGGTTTTAAAAGAACGCACAATTGCGACTAAAACTTAAATTGAAACTAAGACTGCGCCATTAAGGCAGGTTATACTTGGCTACTTTTATAAGAGAGAGAACCCGCGAGCTTCACTAAACTGCATTCGTTACGGGACTGAAGAGACGTCGCTATTGGCCGGCGACGTCACGTGCAAGGCAGTGCAGCTAACCCAACAACTTAAATGTTCCTTCTGTTATAATAATTACTAACATATATTACAGAATGTCTGACATCAGCTGCTAGTGAGGGCGTGTCTCATGACACACTAACCAGGAAGACAATTACTATATCACTTGGATGGCTGGTTTGTCGGCAGATGTGATGGAAGACCAGCGCCAGACCGTGGCTGTAAGGATCCAAATATCTGATAAAGTTTATATTTTCCAGCAGGTAAATCTTCAGAGAATCCCTTGTCAAAATTTACCATGTAAATAAACATTTATACTAATAGCAAAAATCTAAACTTGAAACAGTAGTTACCTCATCGACTGCCAAGATTCCGAATGATTACCAAAGAACAAAATACAAGTAAAATTAAGTGGATGGCGTCTATGCGTCGTCGCACGGATTTTAGGCTGGGTCTCGGTGTGGTTGTTAAAGTTTCCTTAGCACTTTTACGGTTATCATCGAAAAAGTCCTCAAGGTCACGAAGGCTCGAAAACTCGGAGCAAAGTGTGAGAAGCGGCAAAATTGCCATATAATTTTAAGTTTCAGCGTGACCTTGACCCACATAACGACAGTGACGTCACCGACGGTGGCGTTACTGATGACGTCATCGTCGTTAACGTCATTTGGGTGACGTCATCTCCTGTGACCTACTAAGAAATATGAACTAAGCCCGTTTGTATTGAAAATTTACGACTTATATTTAAAAATCCACTATGCATCATTGTATCGAATGTCATCCTGTGTAAAATGTTTCTATTAAAATTATTTTTTATAATTCGTATTTTTAAGCAGTTTAAAAAAAATACATGGAATTTTTTTTCCCCAATATGACTGATTTTATACAGCAGTAACTTTTCTTTTTATCATCACATTATTCTTATAGCACTAATTATTCTGCTATTATGTCCTAGAGGCAAATATTAAATTTATTAACGTCTGTCTAGTAAATCAAAGCTGAATAGAATTTTTGCCACTCAAAAACGAGTTAAAATTAAAAAAAGTTGCAGATCTTCATTGTGCCTTCACTTTATATTTTTGAATTAATTCTGTATGTTAAGATAGTTGATTCGGGCTCACAAACATCAGTATTTCACTCTAAATCGTAACTTAAATCCATCATTTACCCATAAGTTACGTCTGGTTGAGACAAACCCTTGTTATTCTGGTACACAGTATTTTTTCCCAGCTTCCTCCGGATATTAGGAACGTAGCTAGTTTTAAAGGTTTTAAGAATAGACTAGTCTACGTGTTGCTTGAAATCGAGCAAGTTGTTTGGATACAGTGCAAAAGTTACTTTTAGTTATATATCAACGAATCCGAAAAATCAGATATTGTGAATATCAGTAATAACAAAAACTACACGTATTTACAGCTGTAAATTAACAGATGTTTTAAATGCTCAACACAATCCCGATGTTATTGTAATGGGAAATTTTCAAATGTAATTTGTGTATAGTACTCTTATTTTCAGTCCGCTTTTTATCATTTTTTGGCGAAATCAGCTACTGACCAAACCCTATCCAACGACACCAACAATTTAAAAATCATACGAAGATGTCATGTTAGTTTGTCAATAGCAGTTGACAATGACAAGCCACCGAAAGCGCTTCTGCGACTCCAAAAACAAGTGCAGCCCGACGGACAGCGAACTCTCCGAATTTGAATTTGAAAATCGGCATTGTAGGAGGAGTTCTTTACAAAAAACAAAAAACCTTAGAGTTTTTAAATAAGTATAAATTAAAACAATGTCTCGTTGAAAATTTTACTATGATCCGCTACACCGCTGACCCTCAACATCAATGCACCATCCTCTTTTATCACAAGATCATCATATTACCTTTCCTCTCCACCTGATTGATAACAACTTCAGAAATAGAATATTAGAAATAAGAAGACTTCAATTGTTATTGGACCGATCCCAAGCCAGACAATGGTCATCGGGACTACGAGGAAGGTAACAAACAGGTTTATACAGGGTGCGGCAAAAAAACCGATCTATTTTTTTCGGGCACCGCTCAGCCACAGGACGTCCGAGGGTGGTGGGGGTGGGTTTATTGGAAAGCAAATTTTATGCCATTTCAGTAGTCATGGAGTATGGAGTAGTGGTCGCCTAACCTACATGTTTACATTAGGCATGTTTAGTAACGCGCGTTCGTTATCGGGGCGTATTTTGTGCGTCTCGTCAGTAAACATTAAAATTTCTTTATGGACATTTATATCAATCATTTCTTTGTCAAATATTTTTCGCTTTGCATGATCAGTGAGCTTTAATTACTGAACAATAGCCAATTAATGGGTATGGATGGAAATGAAGATTGAACAACAAAATTTATCACACCGAGGGGTCAGCCATGTTCAAGGCATCTCGCCAGCCTACCGGTTACCGTTTTGGACTCCGGTTCAAGAGGTCACGGGTTCGATTCCTGGGGTGTCCAAAACAATGTGATGAGTTTGGAATATTCTCCCTTAAAAGCATTTAGTGTACATTGTAAAGTTTTCTGAACAAAATGCCTCTGGCGTAGACTCTAGCAAAGCACTAGCTTGCTTTCTGGCGGGCCGACGAGGACTGTTTTCCAAACAGCAGCATGGACTCTATCCATGTTCTCTGGTGTCCGCGCTGACCCTGGTTGGCTTCGTTTTCAACTCAAAACAAGTTGATCTAAAGCTATTAACCCACTGCATACTTGTGCTAGGATACGGAGTTCTAAATGTTGACATAATCTAAAGAAATGCACAAAGCTGCCAGTGAGTAGCAATGATTGAATCACCAATATTGAAATACGTCTTGATAACGGACTAGCGTTGTGCAACGACTACTAATCTACGACTACTAAAATGGCATAAAATTTCCAACAAGCCTGCCCCCACCTTCCTCAGACGTCCGGTCGCTGGGCGGTGCGCGAAAGAAAACCTATCGGTTTTTTGCCGCACCCTGTATTACTGCACTAGTATCAAACCAGTCTCCTACTTTTACTTAAATCAGTAGGCGTTTTGACTATGGTTAGATTAGACAGAGCATTTGTCCTCTTCAAAGAGACTTAACTCTGAAATATAGTAGTTAATATCGTGTAAAACAAGAACAGTTTACATCGTGTCGTAACATTTTGTCCCAAGTAACAATTTGTCCTAGTAACATTTTGTCCTAAATTCCTCAGGCGTCCAACTCTCTACCTGAAGCCTAGTAACATTCTGTCCCAAAATTATTTGACAGTTCTTTACTAACTATTTGGTTCCTCATTTTTATTTAATTATAGGTGCAATTTGTAGAATTGCATTTGAATTTAAAAACAAAGCATTAGTAAGAATGACGATAACAGCTGTTTACTTAGTAATTATACGTTACACAACGTGTTACAGATTCAACATGCGTTTCAACAAATATACACCGACCGGAGTGCAGCACACTTAGGCCTACATTGAAAAGTCTAAAAGGCGAGAGAGCAAAGCTAACAAGCTCGTTTTGAACAAGAAATAAGTCTTTTCTACTGGCATTTTAGCGCATTGTCTGTAACTGATACTACTATAAAAAATATTACTGTTTGAGTTTGAGCAAGTGCTCGGCTCCCGAGTGCTAACATGTAAAGACACCGATTTCCATGTCATTTCTAAAGCCCGGACTGTCCTTTCGGCTATCCTTTTTCCTATGTTTTAGGACAGTGCAAAGACACTTTATAAATAATGCACACAGCATTATTTATAAAGATAATAAATTTAATGAGTAACATGGTAGTCTCGCCAGGTCCGGCTGTTTCGCTGTTGTCTTGTGTTCGGACTCTCAAAATACAGCCGGCGGCTGCGAATCGAAACAGATTTCCGGGACTTTAGCGGTCCCAAGTGTCCCCGACATTTAGCGGTGTTTTGACACACACTATCGTATTATAGGCTACACGGTTAATAAGGCGTTAATTTTTGTAACTATCAAATAACACTGTATTTTGATATACGCCCCTCCCAGGCCGGTGCTCCATGCGGCCGCATGCCCCTCGGACTGGACCTGCTCTTACTACCTGAGCTGTGTTCCTCAACCCTTGTCAATTTTTCGTTGGGACAAAATGTTACCTCATTAGCTGATTTAATCAACTGTAAAAACGATTGGGACAGAATGTTACTGCTTTTCCAAGAAACTTGAGTTAGGACAAAATGTTACTGGGACGAAGTGTTACTGAACCGTTTACATAGAAGGGTAGTCCTAATAAGTGTATTGCTAACAAAAACAATGCCCATAATTTATCGATGCGATGAACGATAATCACTAATAACAACCGTGGCCAACAGTCGCACACCGGCCGCGTAACTGGGTGTTGTAAACGTTATGACGGTCATTTGAACGTGCCGCTTGTTGGCGAGACTGACGTTTAATGTGTTATTTGATATTCAGTATCTGGCTGTTCAGTTCAAATTGGCCTTAGGGTTTAGCACCCACCAGAGCCAATTACGAATGATCCGCTCATGTTTCAAATCAGGGAACAATAACTAATGATATTTGAAAATATTTTATATTTTCAATTACGAGTGGTGGTGTTTTGGAATGTTAAAAATTTTAAACTGTTTGATAAATTACACAAACGTTAGGACTTTATTCAACAATATTTTATCTAAAGAAATAAACCTAAAGTATAGTGTAAAGTATTATTGACAACTTCAACTTCGTAATGAAGAGTAATGTGGAGCAAGTTGACAGCAGTGTCATCGTTGACGTGATGAGGATGACGCGGACGCGAGGCGACATTGCCTGACAATATCAGATTATGATAAGCGACTCCGGGATTGCATTTACATTGTAGATGTAACCTCGTGCCGTCGTTGTAAACATTGTTCAAAGGAATTTGAAATCGCCTCGTGTAACTTTCCTTAACACTGATTAGGGAACTTTAAAATTGGCCAGTCATATTCAAAGAGTTAGTTTTAAAAGATCTACGCTATTTTAAATCTTATTTAAATACCATTTAATAAAATAAATTATTTCATATTAATTTGTTCTAAAAGGGTAAGTTTCCAAGTCTAGTTCGCCAATTACAGCTCATACATATACGATCACTCTTTGTTTCCTGTAAAATGTTAAGTAATCAATTAAGTTTTTAAATTTTTATTCCGTCTATTTAAGCGAGGGCGATGTAAACAAAATCTACAATAATTCTCTTATGTAGTTGTCTAAAACGAGGATATATGTACCATGTTTTTATGCTACCAATAACACGAATAAAGGTGAAATGAGTAGCAGGGCTCCCCAGTGGCCAACGGGTTGGCTTTATTCTTCTGATCCTGTTATTATTGTAAAACCTAATTTTGGAATGTTCTACATATCTTATTGAATATTATACACAGTAAAAATTATTTTCCTTCAGGAATAAAATAATTATTGCTTTCCATTAAAAATTGATCTAAGCAAATATATAAAATAGTACACCTCGTTTCTCGAATGTCCAAAGGTAAAAATACGGTAAAATATCGGCGCCGCGCCGCGCCGGGCGCAATTAGTGTCAATTACGCTTATCTCCCCTGTAATGGGTTGATCCGATGTGATTGGTCCTCACCGTCAGAGTCACCGTCAGTCACCACACGCGATCATCAAACATTGAATCCACAATTGAAGATTACGGCGATTGAATTACACAATCTGCTTATGCGGTTACGATCGATCGAACCTCTTATTTTACTTACTACTGACATAACAAATTAATAATAGTCTCATTAGAGATTAATATAGAAACTTTTAAACAAATAACCCCACAAATTCACAGATAGAAAGATAAAACCTAGTCTAAAATCAATAGAAGTGGTATTGGTTGAAGTCGCACATCGACAATATGTCAGTCAACCGTTGGAACGGCGCTGTATAGTGATTTGCTGTTATGTTGTTGTCATTCATTATGCTTATAAAGCATCGTTCCTTACACATATAGTACTTTATTTACCTACATACTTAATAGTTATATTTTTAAATCTTCTTGCCTATAACATTTTCCAAAGTCGTGGCAAATGGTGGCTTACAGGCCAGCCCAATTACCTCTAAGCAAAACCACGAAGAAATGACGTCACGTTGGTCAAAATTAACCAAAAGGAAAAAAATTAATAAAAATTTTGTTTTGTTTAGAAAATTGTGAAGTCTGACCACTGAAACCATAAATACAGAGTCTCCTAGGAAGAACAAGTCCCTCGTTAAATATTCTGCAGTTTTTTTTTTTTTTTCAATTATGTGATTCACCACCGAGTAGTTGAGCTCTGGCTGATCCGGCTTCGATCACACGCCTCTCCGTTTTCATTTTTTATCTTGTTTATTAATTTATTTTTATTGAACAAATCACCATAGATAGATTGAGGCTGTGGCTATTCCTACCAGCGAGCACTTCGATCATTAACTACACTGCTGGCTGTTAGCCTAGTAAAAATGTTGACCAACCCGGAAGTAATTGCAAACTTAATGATTTTGATCGATTCTTATGTAAAATTACCCGAGAAAAACGATGGTGAAAACTCTGACACTCACCGAGGCTGCGTTAACCTTCTATGGCCGATTTTTCAAAATGGCGGCTGTTCTTTTGTAAGTTTTTGTTAAAAATCTCTCAAACCAATAAAAGTAGCTTAAACGTGTAAATTAGTAAAATGTAGAGGATGAAATTGTGCACATTTTGGTATATAATATGTATTGGTAATTGCATGAAACTCTCGTTAATTAGTTCTTTAAAAATATTTTCATTTTTCAAATTGTAACAAAATTTTCCAATATAAAATGAGCTATTACGGTACTTGTAATGGTAGATCTAACCCCGACAGCATGATCACTTTTTACTTTAAAGTCCTTAGAACTCGAAAATATGGTTTTTAAAAATTTATATAAATGTATGCATATAATTACGTATGTATATATTTTTATATACATAAAATCTTTTTAAATCTAAGAACTTTTTCCCAAAATATACGATTTTGATAAAATTTGGTAGAGAGGTGTAAAACAAGGTATATTTTTAGGATTTGGCAACCAGGACGGTCGGACTGTGGGAACTGGGTTTTATGGGGGTTTTATGGGGGTTTTATGGGTAAAAAAACAGTTTTTCATTTTTTCACCTAACTTTTATTAAAATTTACTATTTTGGTTGATACTATCCAAAAGAGCATAAAAACGATTTAGTATTTTGAATTATTACCGTAGCTTTACCGGCTGCTGAGAAAATTAAAAATAAAGATTTTCATACATTCGCCCATGTTATTCTATGGGAACTCAACAAAACGTCATATTTTTATTACTACCAACATATTGTGATACAACCTTTAACCGATTCATAATTATTATTTTTTCGAGGTTCCCTAAGGGGAAAAATTTTTTTTTTATCAATGCACATATACATACATATATGTATGTATATATAAAATATATATTTTATACATGGTTGAAAAAAGCCTGGAAACGGTCTAATATCTTTAAAAGTATTCAGTTAATAAAACTCAAACTCTGCAAATTGATTATGAGTGACAAAGTCTACTTCCTAAAGTACTTTTTGTCCTTACACCTCCATGGGGGGACGGCCCACAATGAGTCAGAAGAAAATCTTAAATGTAAGCATAGGTCAATATGTCGTCATAGAAACTGATTTGGCTCACGTCATATGATACGTCATTTTAAAGCGCTTTGCATTATAAGCAATTTGCCACAAACCTGGCCTCAAAAGGTCGAGTGTAACGGGAGTTATTGCATTTTTTGATTTCAGCAATATGATTTTAATGCAAAGTTTGATCGCCTGCCATTTTTGACTCGGACATCCTTTTGAGGTCGGGTTTGCAGCATTGTTATCTATTCTTGGAGACCTTTAATTTGATGTACATATTGACCTATGCTTACATTTAAGATTTTCTTCTGACTCCTTGTGGGCGGTCCCCCCTTGGAGGTCTAAGGACAAAAAGTACTATAGGAAGTAGACTTTGTCACTACTAATTAATTTGCAGAGTTTGAGTTTTATTACCTGAATACTTTTAAAGATATTAGTCAGGGCGCGCACTACTTCGGAATCGGCCCGGCTCGGCCGGAATCGGCCCGGTGAGTAAATTTGCTTTGCGTCTAACATAATGGAGACGCGCGCACTGCATCGGGACGGCACGGCACGGATCGGCATTTGCCGTCGGCATTATGTTACACGTAAAGCACTGGGCCGATTCCGGCCGAGCCGAGCCGATTCCGAAGTAGTGCGCGCCCTGCCTTAGACCGTTTCTAGACTTTTTTTCCAACCATTATAAAATATATATTTTATATATACATATATATATATGTATGTATGTATATGTGCATTGATAGAAAACAATTTTTCCCCTTTCTGATCCTCGAAAAAATTATTATTATAAATCGGTTAAAGGTTGTATCACAATATGTTGGTAGTAACGAAAATATGACGTTTTGTCGAGTTCCCATAAGAATAACATGGGCGAATGTATGAAAATCTTTGTTTTTAATTTTCTCAGCAGCCGGTAAAGCTACGGTAATGATTCAAAATACTAAATTGTATGTTTTTTATGCTCTTTTGGATAGTATCAACCAAAATAGTGAATTTTAATAAAATTTAGGTGAAAAAAATGAAAAACTGTTTTTTTACCCATAAAAACCCCCATAAAACCCAGTTCCCACAGTCCGACCGTCTTGGTTTGCCAAATCCTAAAAATATACCTTGTTTTACACCTCTCTACCAAATTTTATCAAAATCGTATATTTTGGGAAAAAGTTCTTAGATTAAAAAAAAGTTTATGTATATAAAAATATATACATACATAATTACATGCATACATTTATATAAATAAAAAAAACATATTTTTGAGTTCTAAGGACTTTAAAGTAAAGAGTTATCATGCCGTCGGGGTTAGATTCACCATTACAAGTACCGTAATAACTCATTTTATATTGGAGAATTTTGTTACAATTTGAAAAATGAAAAATATCTTTAAAGAACTAATTAACGAGAGTTGCATGCAATTACTAATACATATTATACACTAAAACGTGCACAAATTTATCCTCTACATTTTACTAATTTACACGTTTAAGCTATTTTTATTGGTTTGAGAGATATTTAACAAAAACTTACAAAAGAACAGCCGCCATTTTGAAAAATCGGCCATAGCAGGTGAACGCAGCCTCGGAGAGTGGTAGACTTTTCACCATCGTTTTTCTCGAGTAATTTTACATAAGAATCGATCAAAATCATTAAGTTTGCAATTACTTCCGGGTTTAGCATTTTTTTGAGCTAATTTTTCTAAACTATGTTCACACTTCCACTACATCCCCCCCTCTAGACACCATTAAGAAAATGAAAATTCATTAACGGTGCAAAATTGAGGGTTCAAATGAGAAAAAGTTTTAATTTTTCGTAGCGATAATTAAGACTATATATATCGTATGGCTCATTCAGCCAGCCACCATGGTTTAAGAATAATAAAATAAATTCTGCGGTGCAGAGCACCTGAGTCAGTATAAGTAAAAATCTAAACACTAAAATAAAAAAATTAGATCTCTCTTTATAGAGCTAAATCCAGGGCGCTAAGCCATTGCAGCCCAGCTTCACTTGAGCTATGCAGACCGGCCAATCCTTCGGGGAAGGCACTCAGTGGGCACTCTTCGACTATGTGTTCCATAGTTTGATACTCTGCTCCGCAGTCGCATGACTGGTCTTGTGTCATTCCCCATTTGTGCTTCCAATAATTACATCTTCCCACTCCAGTGCGGAAACGATTGAGTATAGTCCACTGCTTCCGAGGAAGATTCATACCACCTACCGCTACGGTCGGGTCATCTATCAAGAAGTGGTTCCGACCTTGAAAAGCGTCCCAGGAGGAAGTCCAGTTTGTATGGATGGTGAAGTTCGAGTCCATCAACTGGGAGGCTGTTCGTAGAGGTGGTTTTCTGGACCTCAATCGGCCCGCATTCTGGGGTAGGTAATCATGGATGGGCAGCTGTGGAGCAGATAAGATCTTTGTGTATTCCCTAATGAGTGCATCCCTTCGCCTTATTTCAGGAGGAGCGATATTACACAGCACCGGGAGCCAGGGTACAGGAGTTGCCATGAGTGTACCACTAATGGCTCTCATGGTCCTGTTTAGCTGGACGTCGATCTCTCTAACGTGCACACTATTTAACCACACGGGAGCACAGTACTCAGCAGTTGAATATACCAATGATAGAGCAGTTGTTCGCAGAACTTGTGCGTTAGCTCCCCATTTTGAGCCAGCAAGGTGATGGACAATGTTAGTCCTGGTTCTCACCTTAGCTGCCGTTTTTTGTAAGTGGCTTTTAAACGTGAGAGACCGATCTAAAGTGACTCCCAGATACTGTGGGTGGTCATTATGTTTCAACTCAACACCGTTGAATACGATTTTAAGCTTTTGGTTGGCCAGTCTATTATTCAAGTGGAAGCAAGCAACCTCAGTTTTTGTTGGGTTTGGATTTAGCTTCCAGGCTTCAAAATATTCACAGAGGGTCGTGAGGTCATTTGTTAGTGTTTCCTCAGCTTGTCGAAAATACTGGTGTTGATATGCCAATGCAATATCATCTGCATATATAAACTTTAAGGACCGAGTTACAGGAATGTCGGCAGTATACACATTAAAGAGCAGTGGGGCGAGCACTGACCCTTGTGGCAGGCCATCCTTTAGTTGCCTAAACGTACTTTCTCTGCGTCCCAGATATACTTTTATCATCCTATTGGAGAGCATTGAGTTGAGGAGACGCAACAAGAAAGGGCAAGGAATAAGGTCGTAAAATTTAACTAGGAGGCCTTTTCTCCAGACAGTGTCTGGAATGTCTAAATGACTAAATCATTAAGACTAAATGACGGCGACTACGGTGTTGATTTCAATATCAGAATTTTAATTAAAATATCATGAAAAGTATGTTAAAAAAATGCACAACAATTTTGTTTAGCTAAATCCATGACATGAAAAAGTTATTCTGAGAGGATATTTATCATTTATTGGTCAGTTAACCATCGTAAGTGAGAATGTTGTCAAGAAAGACATAAATTACAACTGTGCGGTTTAAAGTTCATCCGTAAACACCATAGTTTTTGCTTCTATAGAAATTGAAAGTTAATAGTAAATAGTAAAGAAGCCAACGGCGCGGCATCTGCGCGGTATGTTGATCTTGTTTATGGTTAGATTTTAATCCATCTCATCCTTCTGAAATATTATTTTACTTTTCAAGGTATGTTAACAACTAAATTACAACAATATATATTTTATATTTATGTTTTAATAAATAGCATTACAAATATTCTTCCTTTTTATTTATTCAATATTACACACAGATTTTGAGAGGGAGGAAGCACATTTCTTAGGCATTTTGTTAAAAATTAACAAAAGTTTATAAAACGTTTAATATTGTTAAAATATTATATTGATAAATCAAAGTGTGTTTTACAAGGACTTATATATTAAATTTTTTGTGACGTAATAGTTTTTCTCGTTCATAAATTTGTATTATATAGGCATTTATTTCTGTATAGGTTTATTTCTGTGGTTTTTTGTAAGCTAATTAAGACAATCTTATAAAACTTTTGAAGGTCTGAACTAAAGAGGCCTCTTTAATTGTCCTCAGCAATCAACGATAAATTATCCTTATTAAAATAAAAACAAGCAAACAATTCCGTACAAGATGCATCCTACATTCAATCGTTGTTATCCATCTTGTCGGTATATATTTTTTAAGTAGACGCATTTCTATAGTTATGAAATTTTTATTTTATTTTTATACGACATTTTTAAATTTATAAACAAAAATATCGTATAAATACCCCCGTCGCTGCAGACCTGCGTACTCAGCGAATTTCCAAACGATCTTGAGATATTGTCTTTTCCCCATAAACACCATAGAAATAGGTTTGCTACCTTGGGATGTTGTTAGAAAATGTTAGTTTTGTTAGGAAATGTAAGAGTTACGTTAGGTAAATGTCAAACTGTATCAATATTCGGCACTTTTTAATTTTCCCCATAAACCCCATGGGGGTGAGTATGTAGGTTTGCCGCCATATAAGTGTGTTGTAAGCAAATATCAGTTATATCCTACCTAGTGAATGTACATACCAAATATTATCAAGTTATTGTGTTCTTTTCATTTTCCCCATAAACCCCATAGGGGTGAGTATGTAGGTTTGCCGCCATGTGGGTGTTGTAAGCAAATATCAGTTGAACCCTACCAAGTGGATGTACATACCAAATTTTATTAAGTTATTCCAATAAATAAGCGAGATGAGTTTTTCTTGATTTCCCATAAGATTAACATGGAAAACCTATTTTTGGCTTTTCTCCGTAACATGTTAAGCCAAGTTAAAAATTCAAAATACTAAATTGTTTGTTTTTTAAAGCTCTTTCAAATGGTTTTAGTTAAAATTCTTGAATTTTGAAAATTATTCTCCAAAAATGCAAAAAACCCATTTTTGACCCTTTTGAAACCCCATAAAACCCCGTTCCCATAACCCGATCATGCTGGTTTGCGAACTCATGAAAATAGACCTAGTCTTACCTTCATACCAAATTTCATCAAAATCGGAGGTCCCCTTCAAAAGTTATCAGTACCACGGACACATAGATATATATATATATATATATATATATATATATATATATATATATATATATATATATATATATATAGATATATATACATATATATGAAAATGAACGAACGGTGTTTTTGGCTTCTGGGGACCTCGAAATGAAAAAGTAACATGGTCCCGGGCTTAGGTCTTACCATGGCTACTACCGTAATAGCGTATTCCCTATAGGGAAATTCGCTTAAACAAGAAAATTGATAAAACCTACATAATTTACAAAACAGTTTCCAATTTTTTATCTAACTATATAAATGCAACGAGAAAAAAGTTTTAATGAAGTGAGGGATAGTGCAGATATACGCTGTTTTCTCAACGAAACAGTACACATTGCAAGTTGACTTGCAAGAAGCATGTTTTATATGGCAAAGTATACCGTACTAGTTTCGAGTTTGGCCCTTGAAAATTTGCAACATATTTGCTATTAATTTATAGTTTTAAGTTTTTGAAAAGGTGACACATATTTTTATATAGTATGTATAAGCAACCTCTTGCATACTTCGATGATTACTTCTGTATCCCTCGGCCCTGTGTTGCAGTGGGCCGATAGACAGAGGTCTGGCAGAAATCAGAGCTGTGGGTCTGGTTATTTATTCACTTATGTTGGCTATACTTTTACGACATGACCTAACGTTGAAAATGAGTGAATCTTGCAATTTCTGTGGAACTTGCAATTTCTAATTACTTACGTGCATTAGATAAATTTTTGTAATAATGCAAAACAGTATTGATTTTGTTTTCAATTATATGCAATTAGAACTCCACAAATGACTAAATACGCAGAGTTATATTCGTACGTTTTTGAATGATTCACTACTCTTGCATCGAATTTACATTCAAATGAATACTTCATTGTAATTATTTATTTAGAATTTACACCCAAATAAATGTTTGAATTTCAAAATTTATATTTTAAATCACCAAAGAAAATGTTAAATAACAGATAATTTGGCTAAGTATTACTATATGTTATGTTACATTTTAGAAATCATATGAAATCTTGTGTTTATATCATATGAAAATACAGTTTTTGTAGGGACACTAATAATATACACTATAAAAACTAATAAAAATCCTACCTTTGCAAAAAAAGTTTAAAATCCTTCTGTATTTAAGCTTTCTCAGAATTTAATACAATCTTCTTTTTATTCTTTGTTAAATCTGGTTATAAGTCTGGCGGGAGCTAGGGTATTAAAATTACTGCTTAAGTTGGAACGGGAAAGAATGTTAAGAGAATCTGAATAAAACATTCGCACCCATGCAACACGGTTTATGAATACTGTAAAGGGCTTTAGGCCGTCCGAAACAAGCTCCACTGTGTCGTATATTTGTAACGACATTTTCAAAAGGACTTAGGAAGAACTATCCAACCCCTTTTTAATTAATAATTTGGGCGTCACAGATAACTTCTTGGGAATTTTAAATTGATCTAATTTTTATTTTTAATATTGACGACTATAGTCTCGTTAAATTAATAATTATTTTAAGTTAGAGTATGAAACCTCACTTAACCGTTTTAATTTTTTTATATTTAATTTATTCTTTTATAAGCATTAAATCGATTCGCTGATTTTATGAAAATGAAGTAAATTAGTATACCGTTATAAAACCACAGACTAAAATTGTATTGAATAAGTAGTCTTGTAGGAATATTGTTGCTTATTATTTTTTTGCAATTCAATTTAATGATTTTTCTGTTTATTATACTATATGAACTTAATCGAATGGTGTGGTAATGTAACGATAAGTACTGTCAGCGGCCGCACCTCAGGTAGAGTTCATAATCATCACCCAGCTTACCCGGGTTCTACTCTTGGCTCGAAATCAAAAAGAACGCTCGGTCGCTCTCGTGATTCTGAGCCGGAGTTACGCTTAGATAATAAAACCGTGCAGGCCTTTAAGGCGAGGAGGACCGACGATTTATTGCTGGTTCTCCTCCACTAAAAGCCATATAAATATTATGACGATAATTGTTGTATTAGTAGTAATTGTGTTTTATTAAATTATTCTATCTCATGTTTACAATAATAGAAAGTATTACAAAAAGTAGAAAGTAACTTTTATAAAGTTACATCTGTTTTTCGCCATTCTCTCTGAAACCTTGTTCTTTTTAGATCTCTAGAAAGGAGTTTTCCTTAAGAATGCTCGATCTTGTATAAATATCACGTATTAAAATTTTGCATACCAAACTTTTAATTGTCATGCTATAATTAGATCGGCTCAAGTTTTATAAATTAAATAAACGTAATTAAAAGAAGTAGTGCATCGTTCCCGGTAAAAATCATTGGCCAGCAGCAGAGGCTGAGAGCAAACGAAGCTGGGAGTATGAATAATACACTCGACATCTCCTGGTTGAGATTCGCTGCAGCTTCCCTGCATGTATAAATCACCCGTGTGTACCTTATATTGCCGTGGTTTACTATGGATAAGTCCGCTGAGAAAAGCGCCTTTAGCAAGAAATACTCGACCATTTTCTCATCAAATTGGGATTAGAAAAGTGAAGTCCATAAAACGTCAATTCATCAAATTAGTGCCGAATTGCATTAGATCTATTATTGACTCTACTCTGTGATCTTCCGGCAATAATTTATTATTATTTAGTAATGTATATTTTGGTGGACGGAACAGTCTAAGCGGCAAACAATGTGTATGCTTAAGCTTGGACACATGTTTTTACGTGTGACTCAAAGAACACAAAACCTGTCACTCAATTGACTCAGCATAACATCTCTTCTTGCGACTACGTGGAAATGCTGATTATTTAGAACCACTTTGACATGTTTCTGTACGGCTTTAAAATGTGCGATAACAATATATTTATGGTGAAATCACCGCCCTAAAGAGTACTCATGATAAAAAATGAAAATAAAAACTCCTGTCGGTGTTTATTTATTTATAAACGGATGATTTCATTTTGCAATAGCTCATGCCAAATTATTTAATCTATGCACGGGGTGTTTAAAAAACTTGACTGGCTATGCATATTCGTATTGTTATTGTAGTCATCAAAAGAAATCGAAAATGTTCAGTATTTTTTTCGATTTTCAGACAGACTGACTGACTCATCACGAAATCTTAGGAACTACCTAACGGATTAATTTGAAACTTAAAAGCTCTTAGGTGCTCGCTAAGAAGCGATTATCAAAAATTCGTGATCCAACAACGGAATCCACCAAAAACCGTGAGTTTTCTATATCTCCATAATCAACGAACAAAACCTTTTTACGCAGATCGTCTTACTTTCTAGCTGCTTTTTAAATATTGGCTGTGAAACATTCGTGACCCACTGCGAGAATTCGCGAAAAACAGCATTTAAAATATATGTGGAACTACCGAGCGGATTTTTATTAAACTTTGTACGCTGGTTCATAATACCTTTTTACTAGGAGACTGTAAAAAAAAACTTCGCAACCGAACAGAGATTTCGCTACAATACACGAAATAGCACGAGACTTATGTTTTAAGACACGAACGAAATTTTACAAAACTTGGTACCCCGGTTCGTTTAGAAATTTTACATGGACGTTACTCTTTGCTCAAACAAGCTCACCGAGAAACCGTTTTACAAATATAGTTTTTGAAGTCCTTTAGGGCTACACCCCACAGATAAGACTTTGCTATGATAATACGGTGTGGGGGAGGTGGGGGGTTAAAATTTTGACGTGGTCATTCCTTTTTGCTCATGGGAGTTGACTAAGAAAATGTTTTACAAAATTCCTCCATTGCTCTGTGCTCCACCCACTACTACCTCAATGCAGAAACATAGTGAATTTGTTTTGCCAATTTGTGATGATAATCAGTTTTATATTTTAAACAACATAATATAACTCACTATCACCAACAATGAACTTTAAACAAAGAAGTTTAAATATGATTTTTAAGGTAGAAGATTTCGTTGCTCTAAAAGAATTTTATTATCTATAAAAGAAACTCCGCCACGGGCGAAGCCGTAACGGGCAACACCTATTATGTTTATCATAGTATACAACAATTTATTTTGAATGAACAATTTAAAATACAATAATAGTTTATAATATTGACAATTAATGTTTACAATATTTTGTAATTCACAAAACAGGATCGCATATTAATGGTAATTATTGTTTAAACCTTTTGTAGTTATTAATCAGTAATGAGTTACAAAGTAAAATTTGCATGTTTATTTTATAAAACTTATCAATTTAATGAATTTCTAACATAATCAAACTGGTCATTCATTGCCGTGCTATGTGAACCTCTATAGCTGTAGGATATTTAAATGACAAATTTCAGTCCTTATACTGATGCAAATTAATACATTTTAATTTACATTCTATAATATTAATACATTAGTAACTTCATCAAACTATCAGCATCATAGTTATAACTCAGGTTGACTAAAATATTAACATTTTTCCATTTTCTAGCCGACACATTAGTGATATGATTTGTGGTCTTTGAAATGCAATTTCTATAACATAGACATTTTGAAGGGATTTAACTACTAATGGTGACGTAATCGCAAAACAAACAACATTGTTTAAACGTAAATGTAATTTTTCAATAGGAAATCATGTTTAAGCTCTATACATACATGGTTTTTAATGTCTCACCCTGTATTTTTCATGAAAAAAAATGAAATAATTACTTAGAAATCATTATGGTTATTAAATAACCGCCAATTTCCATCAACTTAGACAAAACGCCTCAGCGATGCCGTCAAGATCAATGGAACAGATTGTCGCCGCGCGGCGCCTATGTCGCTATCGACCAAACCAACTGATTGACGGATCTCCCACGGTGACGCAATATGGCGGTAGTCCTTCTGCAACCGACAACTGCACTCTCCTGCTGTGTGTGTGCCGAAGTCTCCCTCCCCCGGTAACGCAATATGGCGGTAATCCTTCTGCAACCGACAACTGCACTCTCCTGCTGTGTGTGTGCCGAGGTCACCCTCCCCCGGTAAAACAATATGGTGGTAATTCTTCTGCAACCGACAACTGCACTCTTCTGCTGTGTGCATGCCTGGGTTGCCCTCCCCCGGTAAAACAATATGGTGGTAATTCTTCTGCAACCGACAACTGCACTCTCCTGCTGTGTGCATGCCTGGGTTGCCTTCCCCCGGTAAAACAATATGGTGGTAATCCTTCTGCAACCGACAACTGCACTCTCCTGCTGTGTGCATTCCCGGGTTGCCCTCCCCCGGTAACGCAATATGGCGGTAATCCTTCTGCAACCGACAACTGCACTCTCCTGTTGTGTGCATGCCCGGGTTGCCCTCCCCCGGTAACGCAATATGGCGGTAATCCTTCTGCAACCGACAACTGCACTCTCCTGTTGTGTGCATGCCCGGGTTGCCCTCCCCCGGTAACGCAATATGGCGGTAATCCTTCTGCAACCGACAACTGCACTCTCCTGTTGTGTGAATGGCCGGGTTGCCCTCCCCCGGTAACGTAATATGGCGGTAATCCTTCTGCAACCGACAACTGCACTCTCCTGTTGTGTGCATGCCCGGGTTGCAATCCCCCGGTAACGCAATATGGTGGTAATTCTTCTGCAACCGACAACTGCACTCTCCTGTTGTGTGCATGCCCGGGTTGCCCTCCTCCGGTAACGCAATATGGTGTTAATTCTTCTGCAACCGACAACTGCACTCTCCTGTTGTGTGCATGCCCGGGTTGCCCTCCCCCGGTAACGGAATATGGTGGTAATTCTTCTGCAACCGACAACTGCACTCTCCTGTCGTGTGTGTGCCGATGTCACCCTCTCCCGGTAAAACAATATGGCGGTAATCCTTCTGCAACCGACAACTGCACTCTCCTGCTGTGTTTATGCCCGGGTTGCCCTCCCCCGGTAAACTAATATGGTGGTAATTCTTCTGCAACCGACAACTGCACTCTCCTGTTGTGTGTGTGCCGATTTCACCCTCCTCCGGTAACACAATATGGCGGTAATCCTGATGAAAAAGATAACTGCACTCTCCTGTCGTGTGTGTGCCGAGGTCATCCTCCCCTGGTAACTTAATATGGCGGTAATCCTTTTGAAACCGAGAACTACACTCTCCTGTTGTGTAGGTGCGCCGAGGTTACCCTCCTCCGGTAACACAATTTGGCGGTAATCCTTATGAAACCGACAACTGCACTCTCCTGTTGTGTGCGTGCCGAGGTCACCCTCCCCTGGCAACTCAATATGGCGGTAATCCTTCTGCAACCGACAACTGCACTCTTCTGTTGTGTGTGTGCCGAGGTCACCCTCCCCTGGTGACTGAATATGGTGATAATACTTCTGCAACCGACAACTGCTCTCTCCTGTTGTGTGCGTGCCGAGGTCACCCTCCCCTGGTAACACAATTTGGCGGTAATCCTTCTGCAACCGACAACTGCACTCTCCTGTTGTGTGTGTGCCGAGGTCACCCTCCCCTGGTAACACAATTTGGCGGTAATCCTTCTGCAACCGACAACTGCACTCTCCTGTTGTGTGTGTGCCGAGGTCACCCTCCCCTGATAACACAATTTGGCGGTAATCCTTCTGCAACCGACAACTGCACTCTCCTGTTGTGTGCGTGCCGAGGTCACCCTCCCCTGGTAACACAATTTGGCGGTAATCCTTCTGCAACCGACAACTGCACTCTCCTGTTGTGTGTGTGCCGAGGTTACCCTCCCCTGGCAACTCAATATTTCGGTAATCCTTCTGCAACCGACAACTGCACTCTTCTGTTGTGTGTGTGCCGAGGTCACCCTCCCCTGGTGACTGAATATGGTGATAATACTTCTGCAACCGACAACTGCTCTCTCCTGTTGTGTGCGTGCCGAGGTCACCCTCCCCTGGTAACACAATTTGGCGGTAATCCTTCTGCAACCGACAACTGCACTCTCCTGTTGTGTGTGTGCCGAGGTCACCCTCCCCTGGTAACACAATTTGGCGGTAATCCTTCTGCAACCGACAACTGCACTCTCCTGTTGTGTGCGTGCCGAGGTCACCCTCCCCTGGTAACACAATTTGGCGGTAATCCTTCTGCAACCGACAACTGCACTCTTCTGTTGTGTGTGTGCCGAGGTCTCACTCCCCCGGTAAGGCAAAATGGCGGTAATCCTTCTGCAACGGGGTACGAGTTGTACTTTAAGGCGTGCTACCCCTAGAACTGGAGTGTTCACCACCCAATACCAGTCCTAGAACTGGGTGAACGGGCGTGACCTCCTTTAATATTGAAGTAGGCACTGTCTCTCAGGAACGGAGACTGTCGAGCCTTCGCTGTGGTGTGCTGTAATGGCCAAACAGTAAAGGGTGTATACTGTACTTCAGGGCATGCACCCTTAGAACTTTGATGTCTACTACCCAATACCAGATCGAAGTACTGAGCTGGGCGAACGGGCGTGGCTCTCTTTATCACTGAAGGAGGTCAGCTTCGGCTGTGCCGAGCCCTGGCGGAGGTTTGCCAATCGCGCTTACTGGGTGTCTCACTCCAGCCCCCCAAAAGGAGAAAAAGAGTCACGATGTCGGGGATCTGGGGCTTCCTTGACCTTCGGGCGTTGTTGCAGTGTAACCGGCGTCTTTGACGTGCGGGTTTCCAGAGACCTAGTATTCCGCTTGGAAACTACCCATGACCCAAGGAAAATCTAAAATGGGGACCTCGGGTTCCGGTTCAAGCCCCTGGCTACGGCTTTATATTGGTTTGGCCTCGAGGGGGCAGAAGTTGTCGGCACGCTCGGCACATAGCTTAGGCTATGGGGGGCCCTCCAGCCTCATCTGGGGTCTGTAAGGGTTTAAAAAAATAAGAGTTTTTTTTATTTTATAAATGAAATAAATTACGTTTTGAATTAATTTGAGCAGTAAGTTATTTTCGTTGGCGAGATGGCGCGGCAGCTGCACGCCAAGTGAGTTTATGTTCGGAGCGATGTGCTCCGCTCGGCGGCTCGCCACCGACTGGGGAAAAGCGCGCTACTGCGCATGCGCGGGCCTGAGGGGTATACCCCTTCAGTATCGGTATAGTCGGACCGCGCGGCCGACGCAGTCAGTCGAGCCGCAGCGATCGGAACCGAAACCCCCCGCAAATCTAACGTTACCTAATAAAATCGTATTACCATAAGTATTATCATTTAGTCTGATCGATTACTACGCTTTAACCCCTTCCTTATCGGGCTTTGCTTTTATGTCATTTGTAGATCGCACTAATTTAATTTAGTTTGCAAACAGTTACGTAATTTTCGAATTTAGCGAATGTAGCGAATTTTGTAGTGAAACCTTCTTTTAGGTGTACACTACATGTGCGGTTAATGTGAGAAAAACATCTTTTTATCGAAGGACCATTAATAATTGAGATTAAAATTGAATAACTTGCTTTATTTTGAACATGAAAACTTGTGAAATCCATTACATGGTAAAACAGAAGGTTTTTAAAAAACTATGAAAAATAACTCACCAAAAACAATGTACAACAGATTCATCATATTCTTGCTGACCTTTTTAAAAAAATTGGTTATATTAAATTTGTCCTTGGTGTGTATAAAAAACCCACTATTTGTTTTTGTTGTGAAAAAAATATAAACAAAGTTCTTTAACTGATTAATCATAGTAAAAAGAAAACACATGTTTTATAAAAAACATCTGAGATGAAAACAGTCCATTTGATATTGATGTGGGAATACCAAACATACCCCCCACCTTGAAGTATAGTAGACTTCAACTGGTGCACTAAGTTCATTCATATATGGGCAAGGGGTAGAGTTTCACAACTGGGCGAACAAGTGTTCCGTCCATTGTTTTTATTTTAGCCACGCGCACAATTCCATCAGAACCTGGAAAGACTTCTACCACTCGTGCTAATGGCCAGCTTAAGGGGCTTGATTGGGATTTCACTAACACCAGGTCTCCAATTTTCAAGTTCGGATTATTTGCAGTCCATTTTGTGCGTTGTTGCAAAGTGTGTAGGTATTCTAAGCTCCAACGTTTCCAAATATGTTGAAAAAGTTGTTGCAGTAGCTGATAATGTTTAAGTCGATTTGGCGGTGTTGTGGTTCGATCAGGTTCTGGAAGTGAAGTAAGTGGTCCACCTACGAGAAAATGGCCTGGCGTCAAGGCAGAGAGATCTGATGGGTTGCTTGACAACGGTGTTAACGGACGTGAGTTTAACATAGCTTCAACTTGAACTGTCAGCGTTATGAAATCTGGAAGAGTTAAGATGTTGTTGCCAATTACTCTCTGAAGATGGTGTTTTGCGCTTTTGATAGCGCTCTCCCAGAGGCCACCATGATGTGGGGCAGACGGAGGGTTAAAGTGGAATTTAATTCCATGCGTTGTGACAAACTTTTGAATGCGGTGTTGAGAATCTGAGTTTTGAATTGTTGATTGTACAATCTTGCGGAGTTCAATGTTTGCACCAATGAAATTTGTGCCGCAATCAGAATAAATGTCAGTGCACTGTCCACGTCGTGATATAAATCTGGTAAGGCAAGCAAGAAATGCTTCTGTTGATAAATCTGTCGCTACTTCTATGTGGACTGCTTTTGTCACCATGCAGATGAATAAACAAATGTACACTTTGATTTGCTTTATGAATCTCAAATTAGTTATTTTTATGTTGAAAGGACCACCATAATCAACTCCAGTTGATAAAAATGGCTTGACTGGATTTGTTCGGACTGTTGGCAAATCACTCATTAAAGGATTAGTGTTGGTTGGACGTTGACGAAAACACGTAAGGCACTTGAAAATGCGTGAGCGAATGATGCTTCTGGCGCATAAAATCCAAACTTCTTGTGCTAGTAAAGACTGAACTAGTTGCGGGCCAGCATGCAAGTTTTGAATGTGATAATAGTCAATCAAAAGGTTGACAACATGGTGGTTTTTGGGAAGTAAAATGGGATGTTGTGTGTCGTATGGTAACGAGGTGTTGCTGAGTCTTCCACCAACCCGGATCAGTTTGTTATTGTCTATAAACGGGTTCAAATGTTGCATTTGTTTCGGCCAAACATGATGCTGAGAAACTGATTTGAGTTCTTTAGAAAAAGCTGTTTGTTGTACTAAATAAAAGATTCTCAATCGTGCTTCTTGAAGCTCGTCAGTTGTTAGATGACCAGTTCGATGAGACGTAGAACGAGAGTTGTGAATGAAGCGTAAGACAAATGCCATAACATGTAGTAAAGTGATCCATGATGAAAATTTGGTTAGAATGGAACATTCTTCAATTTGGTTCACTGATAAAACAGGTAATGGATTAGACTTTATTTCTTGTGAGGGATCCAGTTCTACTGGGGTGAACTTTGATTTTGGCCAATCAAATGGAGGTAATGAAAGCCATGGAGGGCCGTTCCACCAGAGAGAATGATTGACTAAATGTGAAACGAGCAATCCCCGAGATGCGCAGTCCGCAGGATTGTGCTCACTGGAGATGTGCTTCCATGATTCTGGAGGTACAAGTTCTTGTGTCTGTGAGACCCTGTTGGCTACATAAGTTTTCAATCTATATGCTGGTGTGCGTAGCCATGTTAATACTACTGAAGAATCACTCCATAAGTGGATCTTGTCAGATGTAATAATGTCTGCAAAGAGAGTTCTGCAGTAAGATACAAGTTGTGCGAGTAAATGAGCTGCACACAATTCAAGTCGTGGTATGGTGACTCGCTTGAGAGGTGCGACTCTACTCTTTGCCATGATTAAGTTTACTGATGTCATTTCAGACGAGTTTTCACACCTAAAATAGACAACAGCAGCATATCCACTTTCAGATGCGTCACAGAAACCATGAAGTTCTATGTGGTGAGATGCTGAAAGGTTTAAAGTCCGAGGTATTGACACTTGTGATAACCATTGAATGTCATTAGTGAACGATTGCCACTGTGCTTGGAGGTCCGCTGGTAATGGTGAGTCCCATGATATGCCTCGAGTCCATATTAGTTGCATGAAACATTTAGCAACCATGATAAATGGTGTAAGAAATCCACAAGGATCATATATTTTTGCTATGGTGCTTAAGACAATTCGTTTAGTAGGAGTACTGAATGTGTTAGGTAGTTCAAACTTATATGAGAACATGTCTGTTGTTGGAGACCATTGTAAACCTAATACAGTAAAATGAGGTGCTTGGGAATTCTGCAAAAACATTGGTGATTCTAAGTGTGTTTCAGGTAAGTTATGCAAAAGTTTAGTTGAGTTCGAAACCCATTTGCGTAGTTCGAAGCATCCGCGACTCAATAGTGAAATAAGCTCTGTTTGCAATGTGATAGCTTCGTCTTCTGTGTCTGCTCCTGTGATTATGTCGTCGACATATGTGTGGTTTCGCAACACTTTAGCCGCTTGTGGATAGGCTTCCCCTTCATCTTCAGCTAATTGGTGCAAAGTACGGATGGCAAGATACGGAGAACTATTCATGCCGTATGTTACTGTGTTTAGTTGATATGTTGAAACAGGCTGTTTGGAATCAGTTCTCCAAAGTATCAGTTGGAAATTTCTGTCGTCAGGATGGACTGATATCTGGCGATACATCTGTTTGATGTCACAGCAGAATACGAAATTATGCCTTCGAAATTGAAGCAATATGTCGCAGATGTTAGTTTGAAGTTTGCGTCCTGTTAGTAAATGGTCGTTTAAAGAAAGTCCGGAACTAGTCTTGCAGCTTGCATCAAATACAGTGCGCAGTTTAGTAGTACTGCTATTTTCTTTAAGAACGCCATGATGCGGTAAGTAGTAATGCGGATCAGGTGGTAAATTTGAGTCAAGTTTGGACATGTGGCCAAGATTGATGTATTCATCCATGAATTCATGATATAGATGTGATAAATGATCATTGTTACTGAATTTCCGTTCCATTGCATGTAATCGAAGTTCTGCGGCTTGTCGTGAAGAACCAAGTTCAAAATTTGAGTCTTTGAAAGGAAGACGTACCACATATCGTCCATTGTCATCCCGTGAATGTGTTCTTGCAAAATGTGCATCACACATATCATCGTCTTTGCTCTGTCGAGAACACGTTGGAGGTTCCTCTTGATGCCAGAACTGTTGTATGGATAAATGTAAATCTGAATCACTAATTGAATGAAGACAGATGTTGAGTGTGGTTGCGGGTGCGACATTTGATGATGCGGTATTTGTTGGTACACATGGAGCAGTACCCATGATGACATACCCGAATCTAGTACCTAATACATGAGGCATGTTGTCACCAAGTGAGAACTGTTCATGAGTGAACAATAGTGGAAATAATGCAGCTCCAAGAACAACGTCAATGCGACCAGGGAGGTGAAAAGTTGGGTCAGCAAGAGTTAATGATTGTGTATGCTTAATAACATCTGATGATATGGGCATGCGGGGAAGGTCGACTGTCAGCTTGCTGAGAATTAACATAGGAAATTGCTCAACAATCTGTTGACCTGATAATGTCTCTAGAGACACGAATATTTGACCATTGTTTTGTGTTACATGATGATCAATTCCTGACAGTTGGATATCACATTTGTGACGGCGAATGTTTAGTATGCTAGCAGCACGTTCCGTTATGAGGTTGCACATGCTTCCAGAATCAATTAATGCTCGAAACATATGAGAAGTTCCATCATGAGACTTTAATTTCACCATCAAGGTACCTAATAATACAGTAACATTGCAGTGAATGTTGGATTTGTTTTGCGATGTGAGCGTTACCGACGTATCCATCTTAGAGGTAGTGCCATTTTCAAATTTACTTGACTTAGGTGAGATAGTTCTTTCATTTGATTGTTTAGTTTCACTGATTATCGACATTGAAATGCAATAACGTGTTATGACGTTTATGGCATACCTTACATGATGATTGTGACTTACAGTTTTTGATGTCATGCGACCCTAGACAAGAGACACATTGTCGATTACCTTTTACGATTTGATATCGTTCTTGTGGGGTTTTTGCTTTGAACATAGGACATGAGTAAAGTTTATGTGTTGACTGATTACACACGATACAATGCAATGGGGTCTGAGTGTTTGCGGAAGGCATGCACTGAGTAGTTGCAACCATAGATACACCTTTTTTAGGGTAAGTCTTAACACAAGATGCCGATTTGTGGCGTGATGAATTAGTGATACTTTGTGCAACCTGAACAGAAGGAGCTAAAGATGCGTCTTCAAAGTGAGAACATTCAGTGTTAAGAAAATCAATGATTTCTTTAATTGTGGGCAATGTGTGATTTGCAGACAATGAACTGGTGCGGGAGTCTTCTAATTTTTTGCGTAACTCCAAGTCCAGCTTGCGTAATACTACTGCAATTAGTAAAGGGTTTGGATCTTGAATACTGCACATTAGAGCATTTAATGCTTGTGAATTTTCATTAAAAGAGTTGACAAATTGACGGATTCCATTAACATTTGTGGATGCAATTTGAGGGAGATCTAAAATTTTATTTAAATGAAGCAATTGCAAACGCCTGTTGTTGTGATACCGTTCCCTAAGCAAATTGTATGCAATGATGTAATTTTCTTCTGTAAGGCTAAGACTCCGAATCAAGCTCAGAGGTTCGTCATGAAGTAAACTTAACAAATACTGGAATTTCATGACATTTGATAAAGCAGTGTTTTGGTGAATGGTGGTGTCAAACAAATTTATGAATGATGTCCATGTAGCTAAATCACCATTAAACTTAGGCAACTCAATTTTTGGTAATCGTACTTGTGAATGCCCGTTAGATGTTAAACTGTCATTATTGCTTACAGAAGTAGTTGTTGAGGGATTTTCAGGAGAAATTACTGACTCAATGTGGCTTGAAATGTACACATACAAATCGTCAATTTCGTCTTGGTCACGAGACAATACATCGTTAGATAAAGTGGTTTCATCGGTACACATTAGAACACGTTCCACGATATATTCATAATCCGCCTTTTTCTTATTAATTTCATTCATGTGCGCATTTAAAGATTTGACTTGAACTGTGTTGAGAGGCTCAACTTGTGTACAAAGGTTGTCAACTACATTTTTGATAGTGTTTAACCGACTTTTAATTAAAGCTGTAAGCCGTTCGTAAGTTTCAGGTTTAAATTCACTGCCTTTTGATGGAGCCATATCAAATGTTGTACATATGCTTGAAAATGAAGTTAAATGAATCCACAAAAGTCTATAATGCGGTAAAATGAAGTAAAATGAACTGTATTTTCTTCCAAAGTGCTAAATTTCCATCCTGGCTCGTGATGGACCAAAAAGAATGTGCGGTTAATGTGAGAAAAACATCCTTTTATCGAAGGACCATTAATAATTGAGATTAAAATTGAATAACTTGCTTTATTTTGAACATGAAAACTTGTGAAATCCATTACATGGTAAAACAGAAGGATTTTAAAAAACTATGAAAAATAACTCACCAAAAACAATGTACAACAGATTCATCATATTCTTGCTGACCTTTTTAAAAAAATTGGTTATATTAAATTTGTCCTTGGTGTGTATAAAAAACCCACTATTTGTTTTTGTTGTGAAAAAAATATAAACAAAGTTCTTTAACTGATTAATCATAGTAAAAAGAAAACACATGTTTTATAAAAAACATCTGAGATGAAAACAGTCCATTTGATATTGATGTGGGAATACCAAACACTACATTATACAACCTAGAATCTCACATTTAGTTTCACTCATATTATTATCATTATTCGTAACCTCTTGTTCCCGAAGTGAAACCCTTGTGGTGTACACTACCATCCTACTCGACCGTTATTAAATATTATTCGTAACCTCTTGTCCCCGTAGTGAAACCCTTGCGGTGTACACTACTCCTGCCCGCAACCCGTCCCTCGTCCCGTAGCGGAGCCCTTCTGGGGTGTACGCTACCTCCGTAGGGTTACCTTTAGATTTAAGGCTGCTTTTGCAATTAGGACAGGATTGTAGTTTTAGCCCCCCGAAACCTTGGGTAATTCGAACCGAATAAATAGTGTCAGTCAAAATTTGTCTAAGAAAAAGGAGACACCGAATTAATTTATTCAGGAATACAAGGTAGCGGAATGGCGATGATGAAAGGGGCCTGAACCAGATTGATTGATTAAAATTGCACCCTCAGCCATTTCCTGCTACGCGAACCAAATTGACGGACTCAGAAACGAATTACGAGACGACGAATTACGAGACGACCCTTGGAACGATCCCGGCTACGATTGAGCGACCGAGCAAGGTAATTAAAATCATTTTATGGATTGAGTTAAAACCCGAAAAAATAGACCTTACATTGGCTCCCGAACAGGGACGAAGACGAAGAAAAGAGATTAGAAAATCAGGTAGTTATTGGTATATACTAGGAATACGCTCCGATTTCCGTCCCGTACAAGAATTTTTTACTCACTTTTTGAGTTATTAGTTGACGCTTTTGTATGTGTTTTTTTTTTTTTTTTTTTTTTTTTTTTTTTTGAGGGAGAGGTAAGAAAAATGCATTACGCACACGTGGCAAGCCTGTAGTGTGGGACTCCCCTAAAAACGGGTTTACCCACTAAAAAAAACTGTGCCTCTACTCTTTAGGATTCTAACCTGGAGTTGTTTATCACATTACGTAGGGCTAGGCCTAAAATTGGCTTATGCCCGTGGGGCTTCACTCCTTATCCAGCCACTCGATCAAAGGATCTGGGCCACTTCGCGGTCCAGACTCATGTTTCTTTTCCAGGAGGATGCCCCGCACGAACTGTGATAAACAATCCCAGTTGCCCTCATCCTCCAAGATCTTTTGGCAGACCGAGTCCACCGAAAATGCACCAAAAATTTGTGTGGCCTTCAGGCGGGACCCTTCCCAACGGGGGCAGCGGAAGAATGTGGTGTTCCGCATCGTCGGGAACGCCCGAGCAATAAAATAAAGAATTGGCCGCCGTTCCACCCATGGTTGGACGTGCTTGATAAGGTCGCGCAGTCCATCGTCCTCGGGTGTCGTGCTCCCAGCTGTGTTGTCCACTTGCTGGAAGGTTCGGGAGCGCTCTGCTGTTCTCTGCCGTTGTCCTTGCCAATCTCGACTTGTCTCTGATAAATTGCCTTCCTCTCTCCTGCCAAGAGCTTGACAGGGATAACTCCGGCGACCACCAGGACGGCAGGCTCGGACACTGTCCGGTAGGCGGAACCCACCCCGAGCGCCGCTCAACGTTGAACCCGGGCGAGTCGCAACCTGTACTACTCTTTATCGAGAGCGTCTGTCCACACCTCTGCTCCATAAAGAAGCACGAACTGAACCGCGGACATCAACAGACGTCTTCTGCTGGATCGTGGAACCCCGACATTGGCCATCAGCCTACTAAGGTAAGTGGACTACCTTGGCGGCCTTGTCCGCCGTACAGAATATCTGATCCCTCCAGCTTAACTTGGTGTCCACCATAATCCTGAAGTACTTAGCAGCACGAGTTGATTGGACCACCTCCCTTCCCACTCGGAACAGAATGACGGTGTCTATCCTCTTTCTTCGTAAGGATCACAATCTCCGTCTTACGGAGAGCAAGCGAGAGACCGTGATCGGACATCCAAGTGTAGACCACACGCATGACTCGGTTCAACTTTAGGTTGGGGCCAGCTCAACGTTGCGTGCGACAATGAGAGCTGCGACATCATTGGCGTACCCGAACCAAAGTGGTTTCCTCAGGCATCTCCGACCTCAGGAGGCTGTCATAGGCAACATTCCAGAGATCCTGGCCGAGTATTGAATCTTGCGCGGCACCAAAAGTGACTTCCATCGTCCACGTTTCGTCCCTCGTGTCGTAAATAAGGCTTTGAGAGCGGAGATAATCCTCAATGAGTCGCAACAGATATGCAGAACGCGAAAGGTGTTGCGAAGCGCATCCAACATATCGACCCACCTCGCCGAGTTAAAGGCATTCTTGATCATAATCGTGAGAGAAATGGTTGTGGCTCTCGACTCTCTTCACAGCTCTCCATGGACTTCGGTGATAGCGTCAATCGTTGACCGTCCCTTTCTGAAGCCATACTGACGGGGGCATGAGTCCCCGGCAGCTTCCACGGCAGAGGTCAGGCGGGAACGGATCAGCTTCTCGAACAGCTTCCCAGCCGTGTCCAACGTGTAGAAAGGGCCTGTGGGACGACGACAGCTCGGATCACCTTTGCCCTTGCTGATCAGTACAAGTCTTGCGGTTTTCCATAGGGAGCCGGAAACACCCCTTCTACCAAACAGGCGTTGTACATTCTCAACAACAAGTCAGCATTAATTGAACAATACTTTCTTTATGCTCTTTAGGGAGAGAACGGAGGTTTCCATCTCCTCGAATGTGAAGAGTGGAACGTCATCTAACCGTCCGAAGTCAACCGGCGTACATCCTAGGCCTAGCCTACAAATAAATACATACAAAGAATGATTTTAGCTAAGACCTCAAAACAAGCAAGTAACTTAATAATAACTATGCTTACAATATTAAAGGTAAATAGATTGTAGAGCGAAATAAAACAATACAATTTAAAATCCATGATTAATTAATCTAAATTAATAAAAATCAAGTCAATGTAAGTATTGTAGAATTACGCTTACTTAACACTTAGACCCTAATGCATATTTTGTTACCTGAGAGATAGGCTACAATGGCACAACACATTCTAATTAGTTGTTCAATTTAAATCTTTCTCCCAAATAGATATTAGTTGTATCCCATAAATTTTTAATCGCATAATTCCGTACGACACCAATTCATTCCACATCAACATGCCTATCTTTTGGTAGACTATAATTTATAACTTCAACAAGTAAACATCAGTGTTGATCTATTTAATTTAACAAACAGGTCTGTCAAAATATCAATTAAATTTTATTTAAAAACGTAACATAACGGCGAGCAAATATAAACAAGAAAAGGTTATGTTATGTTGTTTTCAGCATACAGCGACAACTCAGCTGCGATGGGGGAAAATAAACTGATCATAGCAACTACATTAGTCAAACCATGTAGCCTAAACAACTAAAGTTCTGTCAAAAATTCCGGAAAATAAGCTTTTTTAATACTTGAAAATAATTGCTCGATTATAGTTTATTACCTAGTTTAAAATACTTAAAATCTAACCTGAGAATTTCATTGAAATCAAATTAGTAATAAAAAAGCCTTTTGGGGGTCTAAAATTCGCCTAAGTGAAATTTAAAGTCACTCTAAAAGAATTTTATACTCTATGTTCCATATAGTAAAAAATTCAATTATATAAGCCCAATTGACGAAATGGATCCAATTGATAAATTTCTGAAAACATTTAAATTGAGTCTTGGATTATGCTACGTGTATGGAGAAACAGGCGGCTCCTCGAAATGAATCCAAAAAGAATCTGGAACCTCCAACTACAAATGTGGTAAGTCGAACCACGGAAGTCCCCATAGTAGTAACAAGTCAAGTTACGACGGCAGCAAATTTGTTGCTTCCAATGTCCGAGTCTTCGCAGACCGCATCCACAATGATATCACCAAGTGCTGATCCTACTTCATCAGTAGATAGCGAGATGATGAGGGAATTTTTGGGTCTTCCACTTGGAACTACTTTTGACGTTCTTCGAAGAAAGTTAAACGAAGTAGTGGGTGCTCGAAGTAGAAACGGTAATACCACGCAAGAAGTTGAAGGGTTTTCAAACTTAAACAAATATCAGCATCCTGATGGCAGCTCTGATCAAAAAAGGATGGCGGAAAATAGGAATATTCGATCTGTTACTGATTACATACCATGATATGAAAGTGAAAATTGAAATTCGATGGTGAACAAGGAGCAATTTCCTCCATGGAGAGGCTCAATGAATTGATGGAGGCGTATGAGGTGGAACCAAACACCATATTGAAAGTTCTGCCCGAGTTATTAAAAGACCACTGCACTTTGAAAAGGCAAATGGGCTTCGATGATGAGAACCTGGACTCCGAAACACAAAGTGTGGAAGAATTAGAAAAACTGTTACAGGAAGCCATGTTAGGCACCTACGTAAAGTATAGGCGGCCCTTTGAGGAAGTAATCAATGACGAATTAATTGGAGACCCGAAAGGGAAACAAGACCCACACTCTCCGAGATGGCCGGTATCGACGTAGTTAACACTGAATCGCCTACCATGGAAATATGTTCTGATGGCACAAAAACAGAAAGACATACTTTGACCGAATTAACACGACTTGGCCTAACCGAAGACAACGAATCGATCTTATCTTTGTCTCCTGGACGAATTGAATCCATAGAGTCCTCTTGGGAGGACCTAACTCAAGAAAAGGGGAATAAAAAAGATGACAGGGAACCCGAGCAGACTGGAAAAATTGCAAATTCACACGAAGAAACTACCGTTCCTCAGTCGTTAGTTCCTCAACAAAAACTCATATACGCTCCTAGTAAACCAAGAATCACAAATCAATCCGGACAAAGAACTAAACATCGCACTAAATGGGTTAGATTGCCGGATGGCACGAGAAAAAGGATTAATGTCAAATGGCTAGGCCTTAAGGTCGTTCAACCAAGGAGTTGAATTTGAAGATTGGACCGAATGTTTGGTTCATCACTTAGTTACCAAGAAAATAAGCTTTAGTTTTGTCCCTGCCTCAAAGGCTGTTTTTATTTGTTACCAAGGAGATTTTGTTTTGTTCCTTTTAATATTGTTTATGATTGTTTCGTTTTTAAAACGAACAAAAATAAAGTTTTCAATTATATTTTGTTGTATTGCAAGTGGCAATATCTAGATGTGAAAAAAGAGTTTTCTTTTCTTTTTTTTTTTTTTTTGTTTACTTTTCTTCTCTGTATAGTAAGAGGAGGATGTAACGGTTAAAAAAGAGTTTTTTTTTTATTTTATAAATGAAATACATTACATTTTGAATTAATTTGAGCAGTAAGTTATTTTCATTGGCGAGAAGGCGCGGCAGCTGCACGCCAAGTGAGGTTATGTTCGGAGCGATGTGCTCCGCTCGGTGGCTCGCCGCTGACTGGGGAAAAGCACGCTACTGCGCATGCGCGGGCCTGAGGGGGTATAGTCGGGCCGTGCGGCCAACGCAGTCAGTCGAGCCGCAGCGATCGGAACCGAAACAACCTGCAAATCTAACGGTACCTAATAACCTCGTATTACCGTAAGTATTATCATTTAGTCTGATTGATCACTACGCTTTTAACCCCTTGCTTATTGGGCTTTGCTTTTATTTCATTTGTAGATTGCACTAATTTAATTTAATTTGCAAATAGTTACGTAATTTTCTTAGTAGGGAATTTTGTAGTGAAACCTGACATTAGGTTTACACTACGTATTTTCAGTAAATATTTAATTTCATATTAGATTTCCAAAATCACAGTTTTCTTTGGCTTTCATTGTAGAGTTATTGTATCTAGTAGTGAAACCTTATTTTAGGTGTACACTACATTATGCAACCTAGAATCTCACATTTAGTTTCACTCATATTATTATCATTATTCGTAACATCTTGTCCCCGTAGTGAAACCCTTTTGGTGTACACTACCTTCCTTCCTTGTCGCTTACGTTATTGTTCCCGTAGTGAAACCCTTGTGGTGTACACTACCTTCCTTCCTTGTCGCTTACGTTATTTTACGATTTTACGATAAACTCTTGTTCCCGTAGTGAAACCCTTGTGGTGTACACTACCTTCCTTCCTTGTCGCTTACGTCATTTTACGATAAACCCTTGTTCCCGTAGTGAAGCCCTTGCTGTGTACACTACCGTCCTTCCCGACCGTTATTATTATTCGTAACTTCTTGTCCCCGCTGTGAAACCCTTGTGGTGTACACTACCATCCTACTCGACCGTTATTAAATATTATCCGTAACCTCTTGTCCCCTTAGTGAAACCCTTGCGGTGTACTTTACCATCCTTCCCGACCGTTATTAATTATTATTCGTAACCTCTTGTCCCCGTAGTGAAACCCTTGCGGTATACACTACTCCTGCCCGCAGCCCGTCACTCGTCCCGTAGCGGAGCCCTTCTGGGGCCCTTCTATGGTTACCTTTAGATTTAAGGCCGCTTTTGCAATTAGGACAGGATTGTAGTTTTAGCCCCCCGAAACCTTGGGTAATTCGAACCGAATAAATAGTGTCAGTCAAAATTTGTCGAAGAAAAAGGAGACACCGAATTAATTTATTCAGGAATACAAGGTAGCGGAATGGCGATGATGAAAGGGGCCTGAACCAGATTGATTGATTAAAATTGCACCCTCAGCCATTTCCTGCTACGCGAACCAAATTGACGGACTCAGAAACGAATTACGAGACGACCCTTGGAACGATCCCGGCTACGATTGAGCGACCGAGCAAGGTAATTAAAATCATTTTATGGAGTGATTTAAATTCGCCCGAAAAATAGACCTCACAAACGAAAGTTGAGAAGTAGTTGGATAGTGCTGTTACTGATACTCACAGCGGTTTGTCGATTTTGGGTTCACTGACGTTTTAGTACCAAAGTCCTGGTGAATTCCGTGTTTTGTGGGGGTCTAATCCCCCTTAATATGATTTGGGGCACTTGTTCCATAATTCCTCCTGTCGCAAGACAAGCCTAGTATGGATAACGCTAGGTACAGGCTGCCCGCGAGGTTAGGGGAACCACCATAAGGCCTCTGCCTTATGGGAGGAGCCAAAACGAAATGGAAACGAATAAATGAAATCCTTCTGCAACCGACAATTGCACTCTCCTGCTGTGTATAAGACGAGGTTACTCTCCCCCGGTAACAAAATATGGCGGCAATCCTTTTTCAACCGACAGCTGCACTCTCCTTTTGTGTGTGCCGAGGTGTTGTTGTGCCCCCGATAACTGTGGACCCAACTCTAACACCTACATTTTACACGGCAGCGTGTCCCGTCTTTGGACTATACTGTGGACTGAACTCTAATACCTACATGTTACACGGCAGCGTGTCCCGTCTTTGGACTATACTGTGGACTCAACTCTAACACCTACATGTTACACGGCAGCGTGTCCCGTCTTTGGACTATACTGTGGACTGAACTCTAATACCTACATGTTACACGGCAGCGTGTCCCGTCTTTGGACTATACTGTGGACTCAACTCTAACACCTACATGTTACACGGCAGCGTGTCCCGTCTTTGGACTATACTGTGGACTCAACTCTAACACCTACATGTTACACGGCAGCGTGTCCCGTCTTTGGACTATACTGTGGACTGAACTCTAACTCCTACATTTTACACGGCTGCGTGTCACGTCTTCGGACTGTGTTGTGGTCTAAAACTTAAAAATCATATAAAATCTCGTCCGGATTGGATCTACCTTGGCAAAGAACCGCCCTTGCGATCACATTGCTCAGCGTTAAGCCTATTAAAAAAAAGAGCTAGAATGAGGCATTACACATAGAAACAACGTAAAATATACAAAACTTTTTCTTATATAATTACATTTGGCGTTCAACGTGGGGCAGTCAGTGAGAGTTTGTGTAGATAAATATAAATAACAATCAAACATAAATAAATGTATTTTTACACGCCATATTGTTCTTCCATAGAAATATTTTATTTATGTATGGTTGTATCAAGTTCATAATTGGTATGAATTTAAGCATACCAGTGTACATTTTTAGGAAAAAGTAATTTTTTCCGATGTGTATTTTCAAAATGGTGGACATTTTAAATTGCAAATTTCAAATATCTCAAAACCTGTAAATTCTATCACAATTTTTCACGACCCAAAAAACTTTCCACGTTAAATTATCTAACCAATGGTAACAAGTGTGTAAGGATCCGACGACATATAACGGAGATATTGTGATTTTTCTCCATAAAAACATTGATTTTGCATAAAATTAATGTCAAAATTTTTTAAATGACAGCTATTTTCAAAATAAAATAGATAAAAAATTAAGCTTTTCCCTGAAAATGCACATTGGTATCCTAAAGCTTCATACCAAATATGAACCGAATACAACCATCCGTTATGTAAATAAAAATTATTATGTGGGAAAACTGGCGTCTAGCGGCTTAACGAAGGATTTTAGACCGATCTTTGTCCGATGTTTTTTTGTTTGTCTGGACCCAAGGAACAAATCTACAATTTTTTCAAGAGAGTTTACTAACGCCCTGTATATAAAATGTAATACAAGAATGTATCTTTCACTTTCTAAAAGGGAGTGACATTTGTCTGCAATTTGTCTTGGCATGGGAAATGGTCCAAGCCCCTCAGATTTTCTGTCATGAGTCCTTTTTAATTAATTTCGACATCTATGGTAAATTAAATTTAATGTTCAGGTACAGAATAATTTATTTTTCCGAATATATTTTACAGTCAGGAGACACTTTTTGGTTTCCCTTTTGTTGTTCTAATTAAAACTTTTACCTAGTATAGCTAGCTACCTTTATTTCATTTAGGGTTTTTAGCGAATTTCCCTATAGGGAATACGCTATTACGGTAGTAGCCATGGTAAGACCTAAGCCCAGGACCACTTTACTTTTTCATTTTGAGGTCCCCAGAAGCCAAAAACACCATTCGTTCATTTTCATATATATGTATATATATATATATATATATATATATATATATATATATATATATATATATATATATATATATATATATATATATATATATGTGTCTGTGGTACTGATAACTTTTGAAGGGGACCTCCGATTTTGATGAAATTTGGTATGGAGGTGTAAGACCAGGTCTATTTTCATGAGTTCGCGAACCAGCATTTTCGGGTTATGGGAACGGGGTTTTATGGGGTTTCAAAGGGGTCAAAAATGGGTTTTTTGCATTTTTGGACCTTAATTTTTAAAATTCATCAATTTTAACTGAAACCATTTAAAAGAGCTTAAAAAAACAAACAATTTGGTATTTTTAATTTTTATCATAGCATAACTGGTTACGGGGCAAATCCAAAAATGTGTTTTCCATGTTATTCTAATGGGAAATCAAGAAAACCCTATATCTTGCTTATTTATTGACATAACTTAATCTAATTTGGTATGTACATTATCTATAAAAGGTTTAACTCATACTTGCTTACAAAACCCTTATGGCGGCAAACCTACATACTCACCCCCATGGGGTTTATGGGAAAATTAAAAATTGCCAGAGTTTGATACAATTTTGTGTTTACATTCACCAATTAACTTAGATTTTCTAACAACACCCAATGGCAGAAAACCTACATACTCGATCCTATGGTGTTTTTATGGGGAAAGTAAATAATCTGAAATTCCATTGGAAATTCGCTGAGTACGCAGGTCTGTTGCGACGGGGGTATTTTACTATGTGACCACTTCGGCCCTTCGCTGTATCTTGCCGCCATCCCCATTCGTACCAAGTTAGTGCTATAACAAAATAGCAATATTAAGATTTGTCAGTTTTTCCAAGGTAAAGTCTTTCAGTAAATAAAGCGTTTGATATGGTGAGTCTTGCCTTTTTCCCATTCCCTATGAATATAAACAAGGAATGTACCGGGTGTCCATAAAGTCTTGCCTTGATAAATAAAATCAACGTCATCCTACCAGTAATTGTTTTCATCCCATTCGGTGTATTTCACCGAATGGGATGAAAACAATTAGTGGTAGGATGACGTTTTGTATACAGTTTTAACAAGTGACTTCTTAAGTTTTTTTAAAGCTAAGCACAAACTCCATACAACTCTATATGTGCGCATTGGGTTACATGTAAATCTTTAAGGCGACTTTTCAATCAATTTTTATTAACGATCGTTTTTTATTTTAGCTAGCATTTCCTGAGTAAAGAAGGTCACTGCATTTATTATTCTTTCTTTTTTAGAGTTTATAAATTCAGAAGTGAGGGAGAATAAAAGAAAATCTTTGAAAAAACAGTACATAAAGAAATCTAGAGAGTTCAGGTGTCGTGAACGAGGTTGCAATTCAGTCATGCCTTCACGATTTGATTTTGTTGTGCATTATATGCAAACTGCATTGTGGTAAATCAGTTGAGCCTTAGGTATTAAACAAATAATGAGGGAAAACTAGATTAAATTCTCTTGAAAACAAGAAATGTAGGATGCATATTTCTATAATGGTGCCAAGACAACCAAGCTATGAAATCAGGGCAAGACTTTATGGACATCCGTATAATAATTTAAATTGGTATATATTATGGGATAAAATGTAGTTTTTTTTATTTATGGATATCTGTTAAAATTTATAATTAATTATATTGCATGAAGGGGTAAGGGTCAAATTACAGCAGACGCGTTCCGCCTATTATAAAACATCTTACGACGTCAAAAACTTAAAAAGGCGATTCACAGACTCGTGTCCGTGTTCGAGCCATTTGTATATGTGTTTACCTATTATGTAATGCATCTTGAAAACCTTCGTGTGAAGAGCTACCGACATCAATTAATGATGATTTACTATTGGAGCGAAACTAATTGCCCCAGAAACAATTGAATTGCAGAACGTTTGCATGTTTAAGCAACAACCACTTTTAGACATAATATGTGTGATACTTCAAGAATATACTTTTGGGATTATAAATATTTATATCAAATGACAAATTAACTACTAAAATGTTCAAAATATTTTAATTTTAAATCCCTGTTCCTAGTTACTAAAAATTTTAGTTTACAGCTATTGAAATTTTAATAAAGAGCCACGTTAAAATAAACGCATCCCCAGAGGCCACCGCGGGCCAATATAGCTCCGGCTTACAGAGATTTCATTTGTTACTGTAGAGCTTATTTGAAACAGAAATCAAATTTATTCTTTCAATATCATGCTGTTATTTATTAACTATATATTTTCATCTTCGCTTCACACTTAGTACATTTTAAAATCAAATCCGATTAATATTATTTTTATAGCACCATGTTGAACTATAATACCCCGGAATTATGTGCACTATTAATGTACATAAATTAAGCAAAAAGCTATACAATGTCTAAGCGTTCTGTTTTTACTGTAATATATATAAATATATAAACATTTCTAAACATTTAATTTATTACATGTTATTGGGGACCAAAGGTCAAATCAAATGTCATCGTGCATTTCTGAGAAATCCCGTGTTTAGAAATTAAATGCTTTAGTCAAACAAATTTGTTCAACCCTTTTTTGAGACACGGTTTGTGGAAAAACTTTATTTCGTAATTAAATAGTGTAAAATCATGTATAAAATGACATTGATTTAAGATGATACCTCCTTTAGAGACTTTCCTTATTCTTTTAGTCTTAGTCCCTTAGTATCGGATTGGACTACATACATTCTTATATGACATGAACTACCTTTCAAAAGCTAAATCAGAGGTCAATATATTTAGTAACGCTCATCTATTGGACTTCATAAAATTGTAACTAGTTATAACATTTAAAATGTATAATATACTTCTAGGAAATTAATATAGTTCAACACAAAAAGAACATAATGACAATGTCACCACGCAAATTAAAGATGGAACTTATTATAAAACCAATTGAAGTGGTATTAGTCGAAACCGAACATCGACAATATGTCAATCGACCGTTGGAACGGCGGCGTACAATGTACATTGCCCTGCTTTTGTGTTGTTGGAACGGTGGCGTACAGTGTACAGTGCCCTGCTGTTGTGTTGTTGGAACGGCGGCGTACAGTGTACAGTGTCCTGCTGCTATGTTGTTGGAAGGGCGGCGTACAGTGTACAGTGCCCTGCTGTTGTGTTGTTGGAACGGCGGCGTACAGTGTAGTGTGCCCTGCTGTTGTGTTGTTGGAACGGCGGCGTACAGTGTACAGTGCCCTGCTGTTGTGTTGTTGGAACGGCGGCGTAAAATGTACAGGGCCCTGCTGTTGTGTTGTTGGAACGGCGGCGTACAGTGTACAGTGTCCTGCTGCTGTGTTGTTGGAAGGGCGGCGTACAGTGTACAGTGCCCTGCTGTTGTGTTGTTGGAACGGCGGCGTACAGTGCACTGTACCCTGCTGTTGTGTTGTTGGAACGGCGGGGTACAGTGTACAGTGCCCTGCTGTTGTGTTGTTGGAACGGCGTAAAATGTACAGGGCCCTGCTGTTGTGTTGTTGGAACGGCGGCGTACAGTGTACAGTGCCCTGCTGTTGTGTTGTTGGAAGGGCGTCGTACAGTGTACAGTGCCCTGCTGTTGTGTTGTTGGAACGGCGGCGTACAGTGTACAGTGCCCTGCTGTTGTGTTGTTGGAAGGGCGGCGTACAGTGTACAGTGCCCTGCTGTTGTGTTGTTGGAACGGCGTAAAATGTACAGGGCCCTGCTGTTGTGTTGTTGGAACGGCGGCGTACAGTGTACTGTGCCCTGCTGTTGTGTTGTTGGAACGGCGGCGTACAGTGTACAGTGCCCTGCTGTTGTGTTGTTGGAACGGCGGCGTAAAATGTACAGGGCCCTGCTGTTGGGTTGTTGGAAGGGCGTCGTACAGTGTACAGTGCCCTGCTGTTGTGTTGTTGGAAGGGCGTCGTACAGTGTACAGTGCCCTGCTGTTGTGTTGTTGGAAGGGCGTCGTACAGTGTACAGTGCCCTGCTGTTGTGTTGTTGGAACGGCGGCGTAAAATGTACAGGGCCCTGCTGTTGGGTTGTTGGAACGGCGGCTTACAGTGTACAGTGCCCTGCTGTTGTGTTGTTGGAACGGCGTAAAATGTACAGGGCCCTGCTGTTGTGTTGTTGGAACGGCGGCGTACAGTGTACTGTGCCCTGCTGTTGTGTTGTTGGAACGGCGGCGTACAGTGTACAGTGCCCTGCTGTTGTGTTGTTGGAACGGCGGCGTAAAATGTACAGGGCCCTGCTGTTGGGTTGTTGGAAGGGCGTCGTACAGTGTACAGTGCCCTGCTGTTGTGTTGTTGGAAGGGCGTCGTACAGTGTACAGTGCCCTGCTGTTGTGTTGTTGGAAGGGCGTCGTACAGTGTACAGTGCCCTGCTGTTGTGTTGTTGGAACGGCGGCGTAAAATGTACAGGGCCCTGCTGTTGGGTTGTTGGAACGGCGGCTTACAGTGTACAGTGCCCTGTTGTTGTGTTGTTGACATTCATCAAGCTTATATCGCCGGCACCGGCGCCGGTCCGTATTCGTATAGTCCCAACAGTTACGTGTTTACCATTTATCACCCTTAAGAACTATCCAGTTAATGAATTAACTCTATCTCAAAATTACATGAGTATTTTATCATAATCCGAAAAAATGAAAATAAAACTCCATGGTAGTCTTAATATTTAAAGTTATATTCGTATTGTTCTGAATGGTTTACTGCTCTTACAAAGCGTTTGAAATCAAATAAGTGTTTAAATTTTAAATCTCCTAAGAAAATCGTTGAGAACTGATAATTTGGCCAACGCAATGTTTCATTTTAGAAATCCTATTATAGGAGTATCTTAGGCCAGTATACTATAAATAGCTTATCGAGCTCTAAATTTAGCAAAATGAATAACAAAGTTTAAATTACTTTTATATTTAAAGGTTCTTCAAATATAATATAATTTTATTTATTCTTTGTTAAATCTGGTTATAAGTCTGGCGGGAGCTAGGGTATTAAAATTACTGCTTAAGTTGAAACGGGAAAGAATGTTAAGAGAATCTGAATAAAACATTCACACCCATGCAACGAGGTTTATGAATACTGTAAAGGGCTTTAGGGCGTCCGAAACAAACTCGACTGTGTCGTATATTTTGTAACGACATTTTCAAAAGGACTTGGGAAGGATTATCCAACCCCTTTTTAATTAATAATTTAGAGTGTCACAGATAATTTATCGGAATTTTAAATGGATTTAATTTTCTTTTTCTTAGGATTGACAACCATAGTTTATTCGTTGAATTAATATTTATTTTAAAAGAGAGTGTAAAACCACTATTCGCCGTTTTTTTGTGGACAAATAAAAAAAAATCATTCTTTATTATGTTATAAGCAATTAATCGATTGACTGGTTTTATGCAAATTAAGTAAGTTAGTATACAGTTATAAAATTACAAACTAAAATTGTATTTGAATAAATAGTCTTGTTTGAATGTTTTTGTTTATTTTTTGGCAATTCAATTTGATTTAACGATTACATTGATTATCATACTACATTGAATTTAATAGGATTATATGGTAATATAATCCCATTCCATATTTTAATGTGCATCCGGGTTTTACTCTCGGCTTGAAAAATAAAAAAAAAAAAAAAAAAACAATCAGTCGTTTTCATGAGAACCCTATAATTATTATTACTATAACTATTGTATTGATGCAATAACCGTAACATAGATTTTTTTTCAAGAAGACGGGAAATATACTTTTATAAATTAACTTCTTTTTACACTGTTCTCTCTGAAACCTTGTTCTTTTGAAGACCTATAGAAAGGAAATGTGCTTTCGAATGCTCGATCTTGTATAAAAATCACGTATTAAAGTTTTGCATACCAAACGTTTAATTGTCATGCTATAATTAGATCGGCTCAAGTTTTATAAATTATAATAAACGTAATTAAAAGAAGTAGTGCATCGTTCCCGGTAAAAATCATTGGCCAGCAGCAGAGGCTGAGAGAAAACGAAGCTGGGAGTATGAATAATGCACTCGACACCTCCTGGTTGAGATTCGCTGCAGCTTCCCTGCATGTATAAATCACCCGTGTGTACCTTATATTGCCGTGGTTTACTGTGGATAAGTCCGCTGAGAAAAGCATCTTTATATTGCACAAGCATTTGTTCTTTAAATTAATTCTAGCAAAGTGTGTATGAAAGAAGTCAACCATTAAATTAGTGCCAGATTACATTAGATACATGATTGTTTCTACTTTGTTCTTCCGCCAATACTATATTATTGAATAATGTGTATTTTGGTGGACGGCATAGTCTAAGCGGCAAGTAATGTGTGTGCTTAAGCTTGGACACGCGATCGATATTTTGTGAGAATCAAACCTACAAGAACCTGTCACTCATTTGACTCAGCATAACATTTACATGCAACTACATGGAAAATGCTGTTTCTTGGAAACCCTTCTTGGAATCTTTGTAACTTTCTTTGGAAAGGGTTCTTGAAAACCCTTCTTTGGAATATGTTTCTGTGCGGCAGGTAACGGGTGTGGTGAACCTGAGACATAAGGTTGGAGTTGTGTGTGAGTTAGAACCGCGACAGCATGCCACACAATCGAATAAGCACGTCTCTTCATGTATCTTTTGTGAGGTATGCTGCATAAAAGAAACGGAAACTGTTTACTGAAGCCTTGTGAAGTAGTCATATAGCACCGGTCTACAAGTAATCAAATAATTGCAAAAAACTATGGAACAATTTATTGTTATTTGTAATTAATTATTTACTTACTAAATCTAGTATCTACACTTATTTAATACGCTAAGGGTTTTTTGTGTTGAGAACTCCTCCTACAATTTACAACCGATTTTCAAGTTTTTTGTGTCGTTGGATAGGTCTTTGTTGTTTCCGCCAAAAACTGATGAGAATCGGACTCAAAATAAATATCGCTATCCACCATTGAAATCTCAAAATTTCCCATTTAAATAACATTGGGATTGAATAAAGCATTTTAAACATATGTTAATAATCAGCTGTAAATACGTGTAAGTAGTGGCAAAACACCGGTTCTGCCCCAGTTCAAGGTCACTCATTTTTTTGGGGGTTGGAAGTGGCAGGTGTGGGGTTGGAAGTGTGGGGTGGGGGTGACAGTGATGGATGGGTTTGGGAAGTGGGTCAAGGTCATTTGGAGGGAGTTTTAAAAAAGTGGGAGCCGCAGGGGCTCGGTGGGAATGGGGAGGGGTGGGGCGGCGCCGGGCCGCGGGAGGTTTTCGTTTATTCTTAAAATTAAATTAAAATAATAGTTGCAAGATAGGAGAGCTCCTAGGTGTTTACAGTTCGAGTCGATACAGTAGAATGAGACATGTGTCCAAGGAAGAACGATCATATAAACCTGGTAATATAGTGAATACGAATAATTGGATAGCGTCGTCAATAGGAGTAACAAGATTGAAATGTTGATACTGCAGCATGTCAGTTAAGACAGCGTGCAAAACAGTATCAGTACAGTATGCAGTGTTGCACAGGCTAGGTTTTGCAAAGTACAACGGGTGAAAACTGTAGTATTTCTTAAGCTTAGCCAATGTAGTACGCGGTTTAGAAACTGTGAAGTTAGATTGTTTCTGTAAAATATGTTTTGTGCGTAAAAGTTTTAGTTGTAAAGAGTGCGAAGTCATGATAATACACGAAGGGGAGATGTGTACTCTCCGACAATCGGCGAGTATATGACCGGCGCCCGCGAGTGTGCCTGAATATATAGAGACTAATTAGCATAATAAGTGCAAACATATGTTAGAGTAAAAAAGCGTAAGTAAAAAAAAAAAAAGTGTTAGACTAGGTGTTAGAGACTTGCGGATAGTTGTTCACTGTTGCCCTATCGCCACTATAATGACGCGCGCGCGGTACCGATGCCCGTTTTATAGGGGTTGTGTGGCCCCTCCCAACCCCCCCCCCCCCTTCCCCTCCCCCTGAGAGGATGACATAAAAGAACAGAACTTCGGAGAGCTCAGTTATTTGTCGGGCGGCGCCGCGAAAGGTTGTAGCAGGGGGAAACATATAGGCGAAGAAAAGTATCGGTAGCCGCAGAAGTTAATTAATTATTCAGGTGCAGGATTGAAAGTAATGTTCCGTGCACGAATAAGTAGGAATACAATTGTCAATTGTACATGTAAATCTTGTACTGTAGCAATAACTATAATATTAGACGGTTGTAAAGTGTATGACCTGCTAATGTGCAAGAAATATCCCGTGCACGACTAAGTGGGATCACAATTGTCAATTGGACAGGTAAATCTTGTTTTGTAGCAACAAGTATAATAGTAGACCGTTGTAAGGTGTATCACCTGCAGGTGTGCAGGAAATGTCCCGTGCATAAATATAGAGACTAATTAGCATATTAAGTGCAAACACATTTTAGAGTAACAAGCGTTAGTTATAAAAGCGCTAGAGACTTACGGATAGTACCTCACCCGACCGATTCCGCCACCGAAATGGCACGCGCGCGGCAGCAACCCCTCTTTTTATGCGATCGATGAGTCACGTGCGACTCCCCTCCAACCCCCTCCCCGAGAAAACCGCATAAAAGAGCGAGCTTTGGGATAGCTCGGTTATTTGTCAGTCGGCTGCGGCTACGGTCACAAGAGTCAGAGGAAGAGACAGATAGTTTAAGAAAAGTATCGGTAATAGCGGAAGTTAATTAATTAATTATTCAGTTGTAGGATTGCAAGTATTGCTCTGTAGATAATCAAGTGGGGGACCACAACTGTGATTGAACAGGTAACTATTGTAGTATAGCAATAATGTTAATATTAAACGGTTGTAAAGTGTATAAGCTGCAGGTGTGCAAGAAATGTCTCTCGTACTGTAGCAATAATTATAATAGTAGACGGCCAGCAAGTGTATTACCTGCAGGTGTGCAAGAAATGTCTTGTGTAATGTAGCAATAAGTATATGATTGTAAGGTGTATTACCTGCAGACGTGCAGGAAACATAGCATGCACTATTCCACAGGTAAATCCCGTAGTGTAGCACTAATTATATTAATATGACCGAAAAGTAGCGGTTAGAGTTTAAGTGTTGTTAAAGTAAGAGAGTTATTTGCATATTAAGGAGGAAACAGGTGTGTAAGAATGGAACCTGCAATTAATCAGTGTGAGTTTCCTGCACACGATGTTAATTAGCATATTTAGTTAAAAAAAAAAAAAAAAAAAAAAAAAAATGGAAACTCAACACAAAAATAAAATTGAGATCTATAAAATAACTGGTGTAGTGTTAAGAAATAGTGTAAAAATAATTAAAATGTTAAAATAAATCGTGTGTTATAGTACTATGTGGTATGAACTCACGGATTGGTTGTTTACCGCTGGGGTGTCAGCTCCCTATATGGGAGGCGCGCGAGCTTACCGTCGTTTATATACATGCGGATGGTTACTCATGCATGACCCCCCCCCCCCCCCGACCGGACCGGAAGCCGGAAGCGCCCCCCCCCCCCCCCCGACGTCACAACGTCTTGGGTGTAGTGTGTAAGAAGTACCGACCAGGCCAAGGATTATGAGCATAAGTAATGCATTTCCAAACAATAGTCTATTGTATGTTAAAAACAAGTTGCGTGTTTCGGCGGCCTATTTCCGTTGGAACTATAATTAAGCGGCGGAAGAGGGTGGATAACAATCGACGATAATTATGCTGCCACACGATGGGGAAAGCCGCGGATGTACTTGTCAGCGGATGTAATTTGATGCTATCTAATGCAAATTGAGAGGTACAAGGCTCCACCTGCGTTTTAGGCGACCCACATGTAACAAAGCACATCCGTTTGGAATTTTCCACTGACGTTTCTGGAAAGTTCCGCGCCCCTCAAACCCCTCCCGGCCCCCCACCACTCTGGGAGCCGAGAACTATCCCGACGACTATTGCCGCCGCAGTCGGGCTCGGAACTCTGGACGCAGCGCTCCGACCCGACTCAGAGGGCAACTCAAATGTATAAGCGGCCGATATATATTTGAGTTACTCTTGTTGTTAGGCTATTACTATTTAATATTTGTTGTGTGTGTGTGTGTGTGTGTCTATGGTTTTATGCAAAGTGTTATTTGGTTTTAGTCTTAAGATGTGTTAGTTTTAAGGTTTAACTTGCGCATTGCGATGTTAGCATTAAGGTGTGTTATGGTATTATTTATGTTTAAGAAATGCGTTTTTAATTTTAAGTATTGGATTATGGTGTGTGTGTGTGTGTGTGTGTGTGTGTGTGTGTGTGTGTGTGTGTGTGTGTGTGTGTGTGTGTGTGTGTGTGTGTGCATGTCTATGGCTATGTCTGTGTTTATCTGTGTACTAATAATTTTTTTTTATATTCCACAGCTAGCTGTTAGGATGGGTAGATTAAATTTAAATGTAAATGTAAATTGAAGAAGTTCGATTGAACTTCATTAAATATGGGTGGGACATGCGCGTTGTGCCGTAGGTAGCGCATATTTTTATTGTTTTTGATTTTTGTTTCTTAATTTTGGTCAGGCAAAAATATGTTTGGGTGGGTTTAGATTAAGGGTGGGAGGTTAGAGTTGCGTCTTGCATTAGCTGTTCCAGAGTCCCCATTGTAAAATTGGAATGGTCAAGTCCAGTGCCCAGGCCCGAGGCTGGCCGCCCGTATCACAGACTACCAAACTGGATCGCCATGTGCGTGCGGGCCAAAAATTGGGATCCCTCGCAAGACGTAACTTTTTGGGTTGGGATTGGGAGTGTTTGAGGAACACAGGGTGGTGGAGACGGTTACAGCCGCCTCCATCATCTTGGATCATTATTATTTTTTGGTGACCTTGACCTAAATCCACTCATGCATAACCCCCCCCCCCCCCCCCCCCCCGACGTCACAACGTCTTAGGTGTACCGTCTTAAGTATAATGTCTTAAGTAAAATGTCTTAAGTGTAGTGTCTTGACCTTGACCTTGAACTTGGCGAGCCCCCCCCCCCCCCCCCCCCGACGTCAAACGTCTTAAGTGTAGCGTCTTAAGTGTAACGTCTTAAGTGTAACATCTTAAGGGTAACGTCTTGACCTTGACCTTGAACTTGGCGAGCCCCCCCCCCCCCCCCCCCCGACGTCAAACGTCTTAAGTGTAGCGTCTTAAGTGTAGCGTCTTAAGTGTAGCGTCTTAAGTGTAACGTCTTAAGTGTAACGTCTTAAGGGTAACATCTTGACCTTGACCTTGAACTTGGCGAGCCCCCCCCCCCCCCCCCCCGACGTCAAACGTCTTAAGTGTAGCGTCTTAAGTGTAGCGTCTTAAGTGTAGCGTCTTAAGTGTAACGTCTTAAGTGTAACGTCTTAAGGGTAACGTCTTGACCTTGACCTTGAACTTGGCGAGCCCCCCCCCCCCCCCGACGTCACAACGTCTTAAGTGTAGCGTCTTAAGTGTAACGTCTTAAGTGTAACGTCTTGACCTTAAACTTGGCAACCCCCCCCCCCCCAACCCGCCAGCCAAGTGCTAACAAATTTACTTATAACTTGAGAACGGTTTGCCGGAATAGGGCAAGCGATACATCATTGGAAAGCTCTAATTAACAGTAATATTGTGGTAAAGACAGAATTAAATTATTTTCTTTTAATAAAAATTTATTATTAAAAGAAACCCCCCACTCATTGACTTGCCTATATAAGAGTGTTGTGGTTTGCGTTGGGACATTCATTGCCAATAATAGCTATAGTGAACATGTCTCCCCGAGATGCTCTAATATTTTATAACAAATGTACAAAAGTTGAAGAAGTATTGGAGGTGGATGAAGAAATCAATGAAGAAGACGATGTAGAAAACGATGTACAAAACGATGTACAAAGCGATGAAGAAAACAATGAAGAAATTGAAGAGCCTTTGTTAAGTGAAAATGTTGTAACAAGAATATTTGTGGATCCGAATTCTCCAATGGATATTATAGGAAGGTTTGTAATTGAAGTTATGACATGGATAGAAAATGAAAGATTAGTAAACATAGCATCTCCAATTTTAGTTGATGATAGACCCACCTTTGGTGTATATTGGGGTAACAGTGATCTGTTATGGCTATGGGCGGAGGCATATGTGGAGTATTTGCAATTGGAAGAAAATATAGGCTTTAATCATTACTTTTCAGCTTTAGTCTTAACCTACTATTTTTAACATCTCACTAAAAATCTTACCATTCCCCCCCCCCCACTACAACTGGGAGGCTATAAAAAGGAAGCAGTAGAGAAGCATTTCATTTCGCTGCTAAATTTCAAAGAGTAAACATCAGAAAGATGTATCAATGTGAAATTTGCTTAGAAACTTTTCATGATAATATTCTACTAGAAATACACAAAGAGTTATTCCATAATAATAATGAAGATGTAACAGAAACCGAAAATGAAGATTTAAAACTATATGGAGAAGAACAACAAGAAGATCAACAAGAAGAACAACAAGAAGATCAACAAGAAGAAGAACCATTAGCAGGACCATCTAATGCTATGCCGAGTGTAAAAGTATTTGCTTTAGCAGGTAGAGTAGTAATGCATCACAAAATTCAAAATGAAAAATTGGAATTAGAACAGTTTCTTAAAGAAGCAAGAATAATTGTCAGTAAAACTATAAAAGAAGAACTACAAAGATTAAACTTTATTAAATTTGGCATATTATTAAATGCTATGTTTATTAATGCAGATGAAGAAATGTCTCCTAGAGGATTTATAACAAGAAACCAAACAATTATGGCTACTTCAAATATTGATTCAATAGTTGAAGAGTGTTTTGATGAAATTTTAACTAAAATTCAAGAACATGAAGGAAGAGGATCAGGTTGGAGTTTGCTTAGTATTGAGGGAATGGATTTAAGAATTCACAAACATGGATACGGGCTTATGGGAAGCAGTTACATTCCACTGCCAAAGAAAATACAGGATACAAAGTCGTGTATAAATGTAAAAAATGAAGATACAGAATGTTTTCGTTATGCAATGACATCAAAATTTGTAACACCTAAACATGCGGATAGACCTAGCCAAGAATATGAAAACCAAAGATATAGGTACAATTTCCAAGGGTTGTCGTACCCGGTAGCATTGAAGGATATTACAAAATTTGAAAAACAAAACTGTGGAACATCTGTTAATGTGTTTGGTTTGGACAGTTCAAATAAAGTATATCCTTTAAAGGTTGTAAAGAATGAGCTTGCAGACCACACGGATTTATTGCTAATAACGCAAGGAGATGTTTCTCACTATGTATATACAGGGTGTTCGGAAAAAACGTTTCAGGAATTCAGGGGGTTATTGCCCACATCAAAATAAGCAAAAAAGTTCCTATAAACATATGTCCTAAAATGCTTCGTTAACCCGCTAGCCGCCATTTTGTTTTTAACACTAAATAATACGTATTTCCATAATGAATCATTTTATTAAATTAATATTTGGCATGCACCTTCATCATAGCAATACCTATTTCCAAGAAAAAAATTATTTTTTTCCAATGTGTATTTTCAAAATGACGGCCATTTTAAAATTTTAAACTAAAATATCTTAAAACCAATAAATTTTATGAAAATTTTATTAGACACAAAAAAGTTGAGGAATTTAATTATCTAACCAATGGTACCAAGTTTGTAAGGATCTGACAACAAATAACGGAGTTATTGAGATTTTTATGCATAAAAACATTGATTTTGCATTGTAATTAGTGCAAATTAAGGTAATTTTAATTGAAAAATCTCAATAACTCCGTTATTTGTTGTCAAATCCTTACAATCTTGGTACCATTGGTTAGATAATTAAATTTTGCAAATTTTTTGTGCCTAGTAAAATTTTTATAAAATTTACCCGTTTTGAGATATTTTAGTTTAAAATTTTAAAACGGCCGCCATTTTGAAAATACACATTGGAAAAAAATAACTTTTTTCTTAAAAATGGGCATTGCTATGATGAAGTTTCATGCAAAATATTAACTTGATACAATGATCCATTACGGTAATAAAAATTATTTAGTGTAAAAAACAAAATGGCGGCTAGTGGGTTAACGAAGCATTTTAGGACATATGTTTAATGGAACTTTTTTGCTTATTTTGATGTGGGCAATAACCTCCAGAATTCCTGAAACGTTTTTTCCGAACACCCTGTATAAGAAGTTTTGAAAGGCTTGTTAGTAAACAATTATCGAAAATTGAACACAAGAAAATAATATGCAAAAGATGTTTTAGTTTTAAGGAAGAAAGAATATCAAACAGAGGATGGATACGAGAACATCAGGAGCTATGTAACAACAACTATGAAGCCAAAATAATATTACCAACAGCAGATAGAGCCGAGCTAAAATTTGAAAAGATATCTCATCAGTATCGTATCCCTATCGTTGTATATGCAGACTTTGAATCTACACTTGTTCCTATTGAAAATGATGATGATGGAGCCAAGAAAAGTGTTAAGTATCAGATACATGATCCAAACAGTTTTTGTTTACTAATTAAATCTACACTGTCAGAAGAGCATTTAAATAAATATGATCTAACATCAAAACCTGTCATATATCGTGGTGAAAGTGCTTCTAAAATTTTCCTTGACCACTTATATGCAATAGCTGAAAAGGTACAAAGATTGTACAGTGATATTGTACCAATGATACCGATGGATGAAGAAGAAGAGATTCAATATGAAAATTCAACCCATTGTTATTTATGTAAAAATGAATATACTATGGAAAATCACAAAGTACGTGATCACGACCATTTAACAGGATATTATAGAGGTGCTGCATGTAACAGATGTAATATTAACTATCAAATTCGCAACTTCATACCTGTAATTTTGCATAACCTTAGTGGTTATGATTCACATTTTATTATACCGGAATTGGGACGAGATGATGGAAGAATCGATGTGATAGCAGAAACCACTGAAAAGTTTATTAGTTTTAGTAAAACGGTTGGAAATATGAAGTTACGTTTTCTAGACTCTTACCGTTTTATGCCATCTAGCTTAAGTAAACTTACTGAAAACTTAAAGAAAGAAAATTTAATAGAAACAATGAAGATTGTAAGTAAAGATAAATTGGACTTGGTTCTCCGCAAAGGTGTTTTTCCCTATGATTACATCGATTGTTTGGAAAAATTTGAAGAAACATCACTTCCGCCAAGAGAAGCCTTCAAGAGTAAGTTGTATGAAGAGGACATTAGTAAAGAGGACTATGAACACGCTTGTAAAGTATGGAATGAACTAAGAATGACAACATTGGGAGAATATTCCGACTTTTATGTTAAATTAGATGTGACTTTACTTTGTGATATAATGGAAGAATTTAGAGATTCCTGTTTTGAAGCATATGGATTGGACCCACTTCATTCTTATACATCGCCTGGACTAGCATGGCAAGCTATGCTGAAAGAAACAAAGTGTAGACTTGAACTTATTACAGATATCGATATGGTTTTGATGATAGAGTCAGGTGTTCGTGGAGGATTGACGCAAAGTGTAACTAGATATGTAAAAGCTAACAACAAATATCTCCCAAACTTTGATGCGTCACAACCAACAACATTCTTAGGTTATTTTGACGCAAATAACCTATATGGATGGGCTATGTCAAATCCTCTTCCATATGGTAATTTTAAGTGGGCAAACCCAGATTTGATAGGCAATATAATGGACATACCCAAACACGGAGACATTGGTTACATTTTGGATGTAGACTTTGAGTATCCTGAACAACTGCATGACCACCACTACGATTTACCACTATTGGCCAAGACGGAAATATCTCCAACTGGTAGATGGCCCAAGTTAATGATGACGTTAACCAACAAGTCAAGATATGTAGCTCATTATTGGACAATACAGCAAGCAATAGAATTGGGATTGAAAATAACAAGAATCAATAGAGCAATACAATTTAATCAATCTTGTTGGTTAAAACCATACATCGACAACAACACAAGAAGAAGGACTGCAGCAACATCCGCTTTTCAAAAGGACTTTTTCAAATTAATGAATAATTCAATATTTGGCAAAACGTTGGAAAACAAAAGAAAACATAAAGATGTAAAATTAGTTAGCGATCCGGCGAAATTGCAAAAATTAGTACAAAAACCAAACTTTGGAACGAGTATAATTATTAACGAGAATCTTGTAGCTGTTACCATGAACAAAATCTCAATAACAATGGATCGTCCTCTATATGTGGGAATGTCTATTTTGGATATTTCTAAAACCCACATGTATGACTTTCACTACAACAAGATGGTAAAGTTTTATGGAAGAGAAAACATCGGGATAGCATATATGGATACAGATGCTTTCATTTATTGGATAAGAACAGAAGACATGTATGAAGATCTACGTACTTTTGTATATACTACTGACTTTGACTTTTCAGATTATCCTAGAGATCATCCCAACTATGACTACGATAGAAATAAAAAGGTGTTGGGCAAGTTTAAAGACGAAACAAATGGTGTACCAATGGAAGAAATCGTCGCTTTAATGTCCAAACTGTACTCATTCCAACTATACATCAGTGAAAAGGATGAACATCAAGTGGTGAAGAAAGCCAAAGGCATCAAGACTTCATATCTAAAGAAGAAAGTACAGTTTGAACATTATAAAAGATGTTTGTTTGAAAATGTGGAAACAACCGCAACATTCAACACCATCAGAAGCTACAACCATATATTGTATAGTGTAAAGCAAACAAAGTGGGCATTAAGTTATAAGGATGATAAACGCCACATTCTTGAAAACAACATCAACACATTACCATTCGGTCACTATTCCCTAATCCCCATTGACCAGTAAACCTTTTCTTCGTCCTTTACCTTCTTCCTTTTTCCTTCCGTAAAGAAGAGGGGACATGACAAGCCCAATGTCATGTTCCCTCTTTTTTACACCAACGTAAAATGGCCTTGACCTATATCCTAACCGTATATAAAAGAGGATAAACCATTCTAGAGATCAGTACCTTTACAAGCGATGTGGAAGACACAACTGAAGATGGAAGACTTAAAAAATAAAATTGTAAATGAACTTCATAAGCCAGCAAGAAGAAAATTTCCTAGAAGAAGTACAGTTATAAAAGGAATGAATGATCTTTTCCAAGCCGATCTCATTGAAATGATACCACATAGTAAGTTGAATAAAGGATTCAAATACATTTTAGCGATTATAGACTGTTTTACTAAAGTGGCTGATGCCTTACCGCTAAAGGACAAGACTGGTAAAAGTGTTACGAAAGCTATGGAAACGGCTATACAAAGAAATAAATTCAACATCAAACATCTACAAACTGATGATGGGAAAGAGTATTTTAACAAAGACTTTGCAGCTTTAATGAAGAAGTATAAAATAAATCATTATTCTACAAATTCTGAAGTTAAAGCTTCAATAATAGAAAGATTCAATAGAACATTAAAAGGAGCAATGTATAAAACATTTTCCAAACGAGGATCATATGTTTGGTATGATATCTTACCGCAACTTATAAAAGAATATAACAACAAGTATCATCGAACCATTGGTATGAAGCCTAACCAAGTAAATAGCGGTAATGCTAAGATGGTATTAAAACGTATTAGGAATAATACAACTCCTAAACATGAAAAAATGCAGCCTAAAACATTTAAAGTTGATGATAAAGTTCGTATAAGTAAGTACAAAGGAGTATTTAGTAAAAGGTATCTGCCAAACTGGACTAATGAAGTATTTACAATCTATAAAGTGCAACCAACAACACCTGAAACTTACATCTTAAAGGACAACAAGGGTGAATTACTCGAAGGTGGATTCTACGGGCATGAGTTGTTAAAATCATCAGTCGGCGATGTATATCTTGTTGAAAAGATTTTACAAAGAAAAAAGGATAAGGTTAAAGTACGTTGGTTGGGATTTGATAAAAGTGAAGACTCTTGGATCCCTACAAAAGACTTGGTGTAACAATTTATGAGCTCATTACGTGTTTAACCTTTACACAAGATGGAGATTGTGCAACAAAAGGATCGATTTTTTATTAATAATATTGATGAATTAACAGTTGACAACGACAAGTTAAATCATGGAAAACATGGTGAACTACTGCCAAACACAATAAGATGTTTAATAACTGGACCGTCAAATTGTGGAAAGACTAATGTGGTTTTTAACTTAATAACAAATCCTAAAGGACTACGTTTCAACAACATTTACATTTTTTCCAAATCTTTGCAACAACCCAAATACCAATTATTGGATAAGGTACTCGCAAGTGTGCCTGAAGTTAATTTTTACAAGTTTAATGCTAGTGAAACTATAATGGAGCCAAACGAGGCTAAACCATTTTCTATATTTATATTCGATGATGTATCTTGTGAAAATCATGACACTATTAGAAGTTATTTTGCCATGGGGAGACATTACAATATTGATAGCATTTATATTGGTCAAACTTACAGTAAAATTCCAAAACAACTAATAAGAGATAATGCAAATCTACTTATTATCTTCAAGCAGGATGAAACAAATTTAAAGCACATATATAATGATCATGTAAATGCAGACATGTCATTTGATAAATTTAAAGAAATGTGTGGCAAAGCATGGGCTGAAAAATATGGATTTCTAGTTATTATGAAAGAAGAAGCTATCAAAAATGGAAGATATCGTATAGGGTTGGATAAATTTGTATTAATCCATTGAACGATTGATGATACGTTTAGTAATAGATTGGTCTTCGCAGCGTAAACATGGTGAACCAAGAAAAACTATTAAAAGAAATAAAATCACTGAGTGACTCGATTAGACTTAAAAATCGAGCATTAAGAATGGGTTTGAATGAAAGAGAAGAATTTCTGGAGACTACATTTAAGCCTATTACAGAACCTTTAAAACAGATAACAGAAACTATTGGTAAACCTCATTATGAAGGAGATGTTTTGCTACCTGTTTCTAAATTTGAAGTAACAAGTTTGAAAAAGGAAGAAGATGATGATTCTTACACAAGTGATAGTGAAGTTTCTCAAAAAGAAGAAGAAACAAGACAAGAAGAACCAGAAATAAATGTTGAAAAAGAAGAAGAACAAGAACAACATATACCTGAAACAGAACAATCAATTCCAAATCTAACAAAATTAAGTAGTGATATATTGCAACAAGGACCTCTTGGAAGAAAGTATATCATGAAGATGTTACATGAAATAAAAGATAACCCAAAATTACACAAGTCGCATGTATATGGTGCGAGAATTGATGGAAATGAATTAAAAATAGGAGATTCAAAAGTACATTTGACTGAAGATGATGATATTGTTATTGGTGAGCATAAATATAAAGGAACAAAAGGATTATTTGAACTGATTTTCAAAAATATACCTATAAGATATACGCTTCAAGATTTAAATACTTTTAAAGAAATTTTGCAAAATACTAATGCCCATAAGAAGAATTACTCCAAAGATTCAATGATAAATAGAACACGTGCAACTAAATATACGGTTGTAATAAAAAGATTGTTTCCCCTGAAAAAACTACCAACATTACAAACTGCACCAGCTGTAAAGAAACCTCTTAAGAGGAAGTCATTATCACTTATGGACTTATCACTTATTGATGAATATGGTAAAAAGAAAAAAGGAGAAACTTCGACATCTGGTAAAGGTTTAATGAAAAACCTATATAATACAAATGTGATTTACTATAATGATATAAACAAATTGGTTGATAGAATGAGACTATTACATGAAGCCATGGAAGCTGGTCATACAGGTTTAAATAATGAATGGGTGGCTTTAGTTGACGAACTTCGAAATCGTGGAATAGTTGTATAAATCATCACGGATATATAAGAGAGCTGTGAGCATACAGTGGATCAGTTCAATCATGAGCGTCGACAAGTTCGGACGGTACTCCGGGCTAGGAGTACAAGGAGGAGAAAACAGAAAAAGAAGTGGATTGCCGCAAACACCTGAAGGTGACTATGATATGAGTAACAAACGTTTAAAATTTGTTAAAGACCCAGAAGAAGATACTGATGGAGCAAATTTAAAGACAGTAAAAGAGGCTACTTCAACATCATTGAAATTAGATAAGAATACTTACAATGTTAAATCACATAGAATAATTAATGTTGGTAAACCAACTGACAGTTCTGATGCAATTACTAAAGAGTATTTATCATCTGAACTTTTAAATACTTTAAAATTACAATGGGGTAATAATTTAAAAGATGGACAGACATATGATGCTGGAAATCATAGAATAACCAACGTGGCAAATCCAAAAAATGATAAAGATTCAGTTAATAAAGAATATTTACATTCTATAATACCGGAAAAGACTCAACGCGGATTTTCTTTTTATAAATTTATAATAAATGACATTGGATACCCAAAGGAAGATGGGGATGCTGTAAACCTGAAATACATCAAGGACAACTGTATTTTACAAGATGGTGATGAAATCGATTGTCATGGGAAAGTGTTGACAAATGTAAAGTTCGGTTCTCAACCAAAAGACGCTGTTACTATGGAACAATTATCTAAAGAATTAAAAAGGGGAACATCGAATTTTGTAAAACATGAAGATGCCGTGCTAAAGCGAGGAGATACATTTATACATGGAAATGAAAAGTTTGATTTAATGCAAGGAAATAATGATGAATGGGATGCAGGACATAAAACAATAACAAATGGAAGATTTGGTATAAAAGATACAGATGTACCTCTAATGGTGCAAACATTAATTGCGAGTGGTGGTACATTAGGTACATACAATGGTCGTAATAGAAGAATAAAAGATATTTATCCTGGTTATGAAGATGATGATTGTGTTACATTGAGACAAACAATAACTTGGGATAAACACTTTGGGACCAAATATGATGCAAAGATGAAGAAAATAATTAATATTTTACCAGGAGAAGATTTAAATGATGCTGCTAGTATTGGACAAGTCATAACAACGTCGAAAAGTGATTCGACTGCTTACACGTGTAATGATAAACGTATTATGCAGTTACACGATCCCCAACATCCAAAAGATGCTGTAACTTTAGACTGTTTAATAAGAATAGTGGGCAATTTACTTATCGATACCCACAATCATATAGCTAGTACAACGAGTCATGTGATGATTCAACCCGATGAACGAGAAGCTTGGATTAAAAATAGAATTATAAATCAGTATATAATTAATTTGAATAATTAAGTATTTAAATATAAAAATTGTGCATGTGTTATTCATTTATGTAAAGCAGCTCGTGGAGTAAACACGCTGGTTATATAAGACGACATAATGAAGACCGCAACGCTCAGTCGTCGTCAAGACAGCGGCAAGAAAGGACGTGGTATAACATCAGCTGCGTTATCCCTGCTAAGACGGATTCCTGTTGGTGCTGTTCTAAATCGAGCAATAGACGCTTTACCATACGAATTTCATCTGCCCGGAGGCTATCAATATTGTGGACCCGGAACTAAGTTGGCAAAACGTTTAGCAAGAGGAGATCCTGGAATTAATAAATTAGATCAAGCTTGCAAAGAACACGATATAGCGTATTCCAAGTTTGCAGATTCAACAAATAGATCAATAGCGGATAGAGCGCTAGCGGAAAAAGCTTGGCAAAGGGTTAAATCAAGTGACGCCAGTATTGCGGAAAAAGCAGCAGCTTGGGCAGTGACAACAGCCATGAAGACGAAAGCTAAGTTTGGTGGTGGAAGACAACGCGGGAGAAAACCTAGTAAAAAAGAAGCTGCAAAAAGAGGTGGGAACATCAAAAGAAGACGTCGCACTAACCCTAAAAGGAAAGTCAAGAAAACATCTATATGGTCAATGGTAAAAAACGGATCGGGTCTTTACTTAAGACCGTACCGTGTGTATTAAATGAGAAGAATAAATTGATAATTCCAAATGAAGCATTAACAAACTATCAATTGTCAAAATATGTGAAATGTTTAAGAATACCATTCTTCAGAGGAGTTTTTATGAAAGATACATTACCAAATAGAGTGTGGAAAAATGAAACTGGAATAGTAAACTTAGACTCTAATTATGGACCAGGTACTCATTGGGTATGTTATAAAAAACTCGGAGAAAATGTTTACTACTTTGATAGTTTTGGAAATTTACCGCCACCAAAAGAACTTCAACATTATTTTCGGCACTCCAACAATATATTCTACAACTACAAAAGAGAGCAACCTAGCAATACAGAAATATGCGGACATTTATGTTTAGAGTTCCTAGCGAAGAGCGTCAGTCAGCTTTAAGATGTCATCGTATACAGTGTCGCTGAGCGGAAATTCGTCAACATTGAAAAGTACACTTTTCCCAGCGTTACGTTTATCTACGGACAAACTATGGGAAGCAGCATTATTGGATTTGACTACATACAATTCAATTCCCAATGTTACAGAAGGAAAAAATAATTTACTACATTATTATGAGAGTAAAGATGAAAAAGGAAATTATTCACAATTAAAAATAATTCCATTATCTACAGGAGCATATGAAATAGACGATATAAACCAAGTATTACAAAAGAAACTTGGAGAAGAAAATATTTCTATAAAAGGTAATAATAATACATTGAAAGCAGAAATAACTTCAAAGTATTATATAGATTTTAGTTTAGGCCACTCAATCGGCAATTTGCTCGGATTTTCAAAGAAGAAAGGAATTTTAGCTCCTGGAAATGATTATACTGGCGATACAACAGTAACAATATTAAAGGTGAACAGTATTGATGTAACGTGTAATATTATACACGGATCATATAGAGATGGAGTAAATCAACATATATTACACACATTTTACCCGACAGTAGCTCCTGGTTTTAAAATAGTTGAGAAGCCACAAAACCTGATATACCTACCGTTAAACACCAGTTTCATTTCAGACATCGTACTGAACATATTGGATCAAGACGGCATTAGTGTTGACTTTAGAGGAGAAACAATAACTATACGGTTACATATCAGAGCGGCAACATAAAGTCAACATGGGATTATCATTTAAACCACAACGGAAGAGTCGGGAGCTCAGTAGCTCCTCAACATTCGACGAGTTAACACCGGACAACATACGCTTCCTACAGAAGATCGGACTAAAACTTGCCAACCATGGATATACTGGATATAGCACAAGGACCGACATTCGACGAAACCCTATGGGAGAAGGAATATCACACTCACAACCCTTACACTTCATCAAAATTAAATAATAATGATGAAATAAGAATTCCCATTCAACAACAAGATATCTACACATTACCATGTGAAAGTTATTTATATATCGAAGGAAGAGTAACAACATTGGATGGAAAATCTGGTTCAACTGTTCCTTTTATAAATAACCCTATGGCATATCTGTTTGATGAAATTAGATATGAGATATCTGGAGTAACAGTTGATTCAACAAAAAAAGTTGGTATATCAACAACTTTAAAAGGATTGACTTCAATAACCCCTCATGAAAAGAATTCTTTGATCTCGGCTGGATGGGTGACTCCTGATAAAGACACTATTACTCCTAATTCAAAAGGTTACTTTGATTTTAATGTACCTTTACGATTGCTTTTGGGATTCGCAGAAGATTACAAAAGAATAATAATAAACGTAAAGCAAGAACTGGTACTGCTCAGATCTTCAACAAATAAGGATGTAATACAAGCGCCAAGTGGAACTAAAGATGCCGATTTGGAATGGCAACTTCAATTGGATAAAGTTGTATGGAGAGTACCTCATGTCAGATTGGCGGATGAACATCGAGTATTATTATTGAAAAAATTAAAATCTGACCGTGATATTGTGATACCATTTAGAAGTTGGGAATTTCATGAAATCCCCATATTGCCTCAAACAGAAAGACAAACATGGACTGTTAAAACCTCTACTTATTTAGAACGGGCAAGGTACATAATAGTCGGTTTTCAGACTAAACGAAAAGATGTTATAACAGCGCACGCTGGTCAATTTGACCATTGCAAGATAAAGAATTGCAAAGTTTTTCTAAACTCTCAGTTCTTTCCATATGACAGTTTAAATGTTTCATTTGACAAGAAACGTTATTCCATTCTATATGACATGTATGCAAGATTTCAATCGTCATATTATGGTAAGACGAATACACCACTTTTATCACCAGAACAATTTTATTCAAAAGCTCCAATTGTCGTAATCGATTGTTCAAAACAAAATGAATCTGTGAAATCTTCAAGTGTAGATATAAAAATTGAAATGGAATTTGAAGATAAAATACCAGATGGAACTTCAGCATACTGTTTAATTCTACATGACAAAATAGTTACTTACACACCGCTGACAGGAATCGTGAAGAATGTACTTTAAGAAGGATTAATACAACATCTGCACGATTTGTAAGGTTTTTACAAAAGATCAATAATATCTAGGTCATCTGCGAGTATAAAAGCGAGAAAGAAGAGCTGGAAATTCATTTCATCTTTGATTGTCGTATGGGTAACATCGTCCGCAAGATGAGTTCTACTACATCAAGTGCTAATGAAGAAACTACACCTCTTATGGCTGACAATAGTTTGGATATAGAAAGACAAGTTGAACAGGAAATGGAAGAGTTCCTCAAGTTTAAACATAAGAAGACAGAAGAAGAAGAGGAAGTTGAAAAAGAAACAAAGAAAAGGAAAATTGAAGATAACATTCCCGCTAACATCTTAACGGAAGTATTTCTTCGAATATTTTATCCTATTTCTTCTTGTATGACAAAGACTGTGTCTGCTAGAGTAATGAAATCATTGGATTACTCTCCAACTGTTATTTTGAATCACGGATCTAAAATGGTAACCTTCACTGAATCTTCTTGGGAATCTTTTATGAAACATATACATCTTTTGGAATGCTATTTGAGTAACAATACGTTTGGAAGAAAAACAAAACTAGGTTTGTTCGAATCAAATATTGAAATCGATATTGTTAAACAACGTGGTCAACAACTAGTTCGATTTAGAGATTTAACTAAATATAATATAAAAATACATTTGACAAAAGAAGAGTTTTACGCTTTAACTTGTGCTACTGGTCCTATAACAAGATATTTAAAACAGCTAATATTCTCAAGTACAATTATCAAAGACTATTTAATTGATGCATTGGATAGACAACCATATGTTCCAATCCTATACGGTCCAGTAGATACTTCAATCTTCAATAGGATACCGCATGAAGTAGAGATGTGGAGACAGTTACACCACAATCAAACCAACTTTAATTTAGATGAAGAAGAAAAGCAAGAAAACAAGGAAAACGAATCACGTTTCAACAATCAACAATCGACAACAAATTAAACAGACAAAGAATATTGTAAGTAAGAAGAAGAAGAATGTTGGAGTATAAAAGGCTGCCAATCTGCATTGACATACCAGTTGTCTACTGAACGTCATCATGGATAAACGAGTTTCATTCTCTAAGAAGACGGAAATAATGGAAGTAAAGCGAGGTATCATAGAGTTTCAGGCATTCCGTGGTAATGATGGAAATTTTATAATCAAAGAGTTAGTGGTACTAGATATGATAACATCTGTTGTTTATCACTTTTTATTCATGCCTCCTTTGCCGTTCAACAGATTAACAACCAAGGCTAAAGTAACAAACAAATGGTTGATGAAACATTTTCATAATCTAACATGGGATGAAGGTTTTATAACCTACAATATGATGCCACACATTATGAATCATTTCTGCAAAGAGTTCAAAACTATTTTTACAAGAGGATTGGAAAAAGCAAATTGGATACAAGCATATACAAACCATGAAGTGATAAATGTGCAAATGGAGAAAGATTTTTATTGCTACTTTGCTAACATCTGTATTGCATCTAAAAACTTTAAACATCGGCAGTCTCAATGTGCTTTAAAGAACGCATATCGTTTGAATGTCTATCTCCAGCAAAGTGGTGGGGGAAGCGATGGGTATAAAAGCGAGAGCGGCACTATGACAATGCATGAGTATTGCTCTAACCTCCGAGGAGTCAACACCTCTGACGCGCAAGCACAAGAAGAAGAAGACGAACAATAGTAAGAAGACAAATAATGGCATCGCAAACTTTTCTACAGTCACTTGTTGATCAATTCAACAAACATTCTAAATCTACAATACTACCGACAAAGAAATGTTCAGAGTTGAAGGAAGAAAAACATTACATTATTCACACTATTAAGAAGATGGAAACATCAATTGGAGATGCCATCAATTGCACATTGAGTGAAGCACCCTACACACCTGGTGATGAACCGAAATTTCAAGTATTTCTTCCCAAACGCTTTGTTCAACTGCTGCAGAATGAAGATTTACGACTGATTCACCCCGGCGCACTCTATTTGGCATCCCACGGTCCAAGCGGAACCAACTCTACTGAACTTACACTTCATGTTATGCCTATTAGCAACTAGTCTGTAATTTGTATATACTGTTGTACATGTGTGTAACCAATTTTAAATAAATAAAAATGAAAAAAAATAAGAAAAGGCAACATATCGATAGTGTTTCTGCACTATCGATATGTTGCTTTTTTTAAAAACACGTTTGGATGACCTTGACCTAGTTTCGAGGGTATATAAAGGCCGTAATTTTCTTGAAGATCTCATCAGTCTACGACTACCTTTCGTGCTGTACACATCTCTGTTGGCTCTCCAGTTATTACAAATAACAACATGTCTCTTAAGGTTAAGTGTGCATCATACGATACCACCACCATCACAACTTTTGAAGAACTCGACGATTTTACTAATGAACTGCGAGTGTTACTTGCCGGTGGTTATCGTTTAAATATTGATGTTTATGCTAACAACATGAGGATGTTTCCTAAACAAAAGTTCTGCAACGAAGAAGTATTCGTTTCCACACAACCTTCAACTACAACACCATCTACTCAAAGTAATGTTAAGTTCCAGAAATATTACTAATGTTAAATAATATCAAGTGGTCGCTGTAGCATCTATAAAAGGAACGTGTAACCTAACAGAATCATCATTTGCTCTCCAACTGACACAGCGAAAACAACTACTAATACCATGTTGTACAGAATGATGATTGAATTCAATGGAAAAATCTACGGAAAGGACTATCAAAGTGCAGAACAAATGACGTCCGATCTTCAAGTATTGACTAAAGAGGGATTCCAACCAAAATTAATTCTAAAATTTCCTGAAGTACATCCACTCTCCACTGAAGATCTCATCGCCATGGCTAAAGAGGAAAAAGAAAAATACAAACAAGATGTAAAGAAAGAAAAAGAAGATAAAAACTCAGTATCTTAAATAAATACATCTTACACTTGTAAGATGATCTTTTTTAAAACTCCATTTGGATGACCTTGAGATTACCCCCACCACTTTTCCTAGTCTATAAAACACGCTATCCTACACTATACAACTTCATTTCTTGCCAACACTTAGAAGCGCCACCATGGAAGAGAAGAAAAACAAGGACGCACCGCGCTACTGTTGTGAACAAAAATGCACCGATTTAGGAAGATGGATGGTAGACGGATTAGCTTGTACAAAGTGTGAATTCTTCGGATCCTGTTACTGCAAATGCAAGAGAAAGCAACTACCACCACCGGAATTGCGAACCATCAAGATTTATAAATCACGATACTTCCACACTTGCTGTCCCCAGAGGTGTATCAAATTTCATCCGGAAAAACTTGTCAATTGTCGAGAGTGCAATGCATATTATAAAGACGACTTTTGTACATGTATTATAAGTGCGTGCAAGTACAGATCAGATTGGTCTACTGATCCTGTTGAAGCTTCAGATGTATAGCTGTAGTCACTGACTGCAGCCCTTTTTTAAAACTTCATTTGATTGACCTTGAGATTACCCCCACCACTTATTTTTTTACAACATATATTCTACGGATCATTCAATACGCTTCTCATTCTTATTTCATTACTCGCACTGACAACAACATGGATGATAAATTCATTTCCTTTCAACATTTAATTACCGACAGAGAAGAGATGGAAACCCTATTCCAAAACTTACTTACACTTATTGACACCTATCCTTTAAGATGGATCAACATCACAGTGCAATACGTCAATCCTACCAAAATATTTTCATCCTCATCATCATCTTCTGTCACCTCCATGTCTTCATCGTCGCAAAGTGCAGAGGAAGAGGAACAGACAACTAATGGTGTTAAAATTGTTGAATTAAACGACGAGGAACAAGAAATGCAAGCTCTGGTTAAATATAAATTTAATATTTAATTTACAAACATTATTAGTATTCCTAACTTAAAAAATACAACTAATGGTTATCTTAGTACACCTCCTACTACCTACCCGAATGGCGTTTCGCAGCGAAATGCGCTGGCCAACGGTTCGCATGGGGGTATATCGCCTTTCCCCCACCACGCCACTACCCCTCCACTTCCCCCACCATGCCACCACCCCTCCACTTCCCCCTCCACCGCCCTTGCCCGCATATAAGCGAGCCGCTGACTGACGCTCGCCATTTGTTTCCCGACTCCCGTACGATGAACAACGATCCGCTACCACATATGAAATCTACTTTTATAATTAGAACAAGACATGATTTAAAAGATTTAATGGAAACTTTAGAAGATATTATAGACAAATTCCACTGCATCACTATGAATTTGGAACTTGTTTACGGTTGTCCAACATGCGATAGGGTTAAGAGTGAAAATGAAGATGGTTTGCTAGAACTCACACCTGCATCCTCCAAACCTACACCAACAGCTGACGATGACGTTTGATCGGACACACAACTGTTTTTCTTAACCCCCCACCACTTTCCAGTAAATATGCCCTGTCCTCATCTTCGTTTCTCATTTCATCGCCAACTTTCCGACCGTCAACACCGCTCCCGTTTCACAAATAGAAATTAAAACGAGCACACAAACATGATGGATGATTTTTCACTTAAAACACAATTGGAAGAGGACAGACTCAAACTAGAGATCAACAGGCTGCAATTGCAAACGGAAAATCAACAAGGGATGGTTCGCCTGCTGCAACTGTTCAAATGCGTACTGTGCATGTTGTGCATCTACCTTCTCTTCGCCACCGCCTTCGGCGTCTACCACTCCCTCACCGTTGGACGATATTTCAACACCTCTCTGCACAAGAACACAACTTTGATTTAATTTTAAAAATAAACGAAAACCTCCCGCGGCCCGGCGCCGCCCCACCCCTCCCCATTCCCACCGAGCCCCTGCGGCTCCCACTTTTTTAAAACTCCCTCCAAATGACCTTGACCCACTTCCCAAACCCATCCATCACTGTCACCCCCACCCCACACTTCCAACCCCACACCTGCCACTTCCAACCCCCAAAAAAATGAGTGACCTTGAACTGGGGCAGAACCGGTGTTTTGCCACTACTCGTGTAGTTTTGGTGATTAAAGATATTCACAATATTAGATAGGTCGGATGTCATTGATTTAGAGCTAATGTATTGTATTAAAATAAATTGCTCTATTTCTAGCAACACGTATTCTAATTTGTATAATTCTGGTAACATAACTAGACATAAATGTCTCCAAACACAAGTATTATACAACATTATATTTATAGTTCAATCCTCGCCCTTGAAAGCACCTCGATGCTTATTAACATATTAATGACAGGCAGTTGGTTCCTAATAAAAAGATCCATAATAAAAGACATAAATAATTTAGTATTAAATTTAAGTATATCCTACAGTCTCAAATTACTTTGATTCTTTAGTTGGTGCCTCACGTACTCAAACTGGTCATGAACTACTGGAGATGAAACAAAGTGACAGTGCGGTTCATCTAAGTCAGTATCCTCATAGCAGATGTCTCTTTGACCACAGATATACAACAGGCTATTTACTTAGCTGGTCAGTAATGAACCGACGGAGATGTAATGAGCTGTTGTGTATTTGTTGCAGTAAAAGGTGTGATGTACTGTTTCCAAATGTGTTCTTTATCCAACAATTACATTTGCCTTGAAAATCTTTGTGGAAATGCTTTTAAACCATATTAAATGTTTCATTGCATATAAGCAGTGCTTATTTTTCCAAATTATGGAAGAGCTGTAATATTGGATTCATTATAATTTGAAGTTATAGTGCTCGTTTTGTTTCAAACCACAGATATTTTTCAAAAACACTTTATTTTGCATTAAATTTTTACTGAAATAAAAAGTTATTACTATGTCAATATTAATTTAAATATTTTATTAGATATATAAAAATAAATATAATATAATCTTTATCATTTTCTAAATGCTTATAAAGTAGTAGCTGTACGGTTGGCGCCATTTCGAGAGCAGGTGCTCTGTAGCGTGTTCGCTGGAGTGGAACGGACCTGCATGTATGCGGATATGATTGGCAACTGAGGCGTGTTTGTGTTGTTGAGTATTGGTTGTGTGTTGTATTGCATTGCACACACCCACGTCCTCCTGGCTGTGTTGTGCGGATTATCATGTCTATTGGACTGTGTCGGTGCATCCCGGATTGGACATTCAATATTCATAATTGTTTTTAGCACTCCTTGTTTAAATAGTCTAACCTAAAAAATAGACTATACTTTATTATAAAATAGTTTATAAATTTTCTTGGATAAAAAAGATTTGTTATCAATGTTACTAAAGTTGGCAAGAAATTTAACTATAAAGCTAGTAGAGAGGTAAAAAAGTTTACTGTACTTTAAAACAAAACGAATTTTTCTTTTTTAGTAAAAGTAACTCTTTTATATTACATTTATTTTTTAGAGTTGAACAGATTTTTTTATATTTAGTACCGTTGAGTATTACTATTTTTCTTTAATGATCACCTGAAATATGAGGTTTTTCGTATCTAATAAATCTTTACTTTTTACTATTTACTCGATTAATAAATAATGGTAAACAACGTTTTTCCCCCTTTCGGGCGTAAAAAATGAAGATTTCAGTGATCAGACTAATGTTGGTTGTTGGGTTCTGTCACAACCTTACCTGGTCTTCTTCACATTCTGAAATGCAAATTTAGTGGCAATTATTATGTGATGTATTATCATACATATATGATATTATACAGGGTGTTTCAGAATTCTCCGGCAATATTTTAGGACATTGTTACATGGTCAAAACCAAATGTAAATATTATAGTATAAATGTCTGTAAGTCCCCATTGAACCACACAGCCGCCATTTAGTTTCTTCACAAATTATTTTTTTCTAAAAAATGGTTGAAGCTATTAAATTGAAATATTGCATACTCTTTTATAATAACTAAACTAATGTAAAATAAAAATGTTAGTATTTTTAAATTTTCAAAACAAAATGTTGCCGGTTAAAAGTTTTATTTTTCAAATATCTTCAAAACCGCTAAGATTAGAGAATTTTTATCTGAATAATGAGTTTTAGGTAATTTTATTTCAAGTATATTGAAAAATAATTTATTACAATTCAATGAATAATATATGAGTTACATGAGTTTTAGTGATGCGTGGTCACTGGTGGCAGTCCATCCCGCGGTATGCAGCTGCTATCTGTCACAACAATGCAACCATTATCTTTCTTCCTGGATTTTTTCAGATTACCTCTGAATTACCTCAAATCATAAAATATTAATTAATTAAGTTAAGTTGATTTTAATAGTGTTTAAGAGTTAAGTATTTACTTGTTTTCAGCTACACAAAAATGAAAACCATTGTCAGAGACTCATCAGCTAAATTTTTTACTAACATTAATGACATAAAGATTTAATTAAGAAAAATATATCAGAATTAACATTATAACAAACTATCATGAAACAAATGTAATGAGACTGTGTCAACACTCAAAGACACTGCGGCATGGCATAGCCGGCTTTAGGCCTAATACAGTATTAAAGGCGGCTATGTCACTGCTCAATATGCCGTCCTCCATCACGATTACATACATTAAATTGATCCATCTTTCCATTGATCGAAAAATGTTTGAACTTTCTTCTTGTATGAGTGCCCCAGCTTCGACTATTATTCCGACAAATTAAATTTCATTTTCAACTGGTGTGGCATACATAAGCTCTTTCATCCGTCCCCAATAGTAAAAATTTAATGGTAATAGCGTCAGGCCTCGAAATCGTGGAGGCTACAGTGTCAATCCTTCACTGTAATCCTTCACTGTGTGTTCCCAATCTAACGCTCTCAAACGTCACATCAAGATACTCCCGCACAATACCCACAACGTTGCGATCTCCCACACAATGTTAACAAAATGTGCAGGGGCACCGTCGTGCTGGAACCACATGCCCAGTCTTTCTTCTAGTGGTACATTCGCCATCAAATATGGAAGAATATTCCTCAAAAACAAAATATATGTTGGAGAATTGAGACGGTTTGGTTGAACGTAAGGATCGATGACAAGGTCACCAAGAACTCCAGCCCACACATTAATAGAAAATTTATTCTAATTATGTCCATATCATACGTGGCGGCAAATGCGTCGCGTTGATATACCGTCCCGCTAACGCTGGGTACGTCATACGTAGCGTCTTCCGGGCGCATTTGCCGTCGAGGCACTAATTTTATTTCCAAGATGGACACCATCCAGTTAGGTTGTGTCAGCTTTTTGCACATATTAGATATAGTCGATGAGTATTATCTGAGGAATCCAAGACGATAGGGAACCCATCCTGTGCTTTCTTCACGTTTGTCGACAGGACAGTTTCACCTAATGTTCCAGGAACACAGGAAATATGAAGATAAGTTCTTTCGTTACTATCGAATGTCGGTCGACTCTTTTGACGAACTCCTTAGTGCCGGGTGTGAGAAATTACAAAGACAGACACAGTGATGAAGAGAAGTATAGATCCGAATTAAGTAGATCCGAAAAGTATAGATTTAACTGCAAAGGTTTTCACTGGTATGTGGCAACTGGTAGCGGATCCCTCAGGTACTGTCAGTGGTCGCGGGGCAAATGCGTCCCGCTGACGGGGTCCCGGCGTTGCTAACGCGCCCGTCCGCGTTGGCAGCGCTCAGCGTCGGGCTAACGCGGACTCGACAAATCATCTCGATAATTTCACTTTACTCATCTCGATAATTTCGTGGAGGTTTTCTTCCGCCCACATGTGACTGTTTCTGGTGTTAAACATACCATCTTTACTGAAACTACCATCCGTGAACGAGACTTTTTTTAATCTGGGCCGTCTGTCAACTTGTGCAATAACCAAAGAGTCATGCCACCCGCCAAGGATAATCCCCGGGATTCAAGAGAATGAACATTTTGTAAATGAACCGGGTACATGTTTTCATCATTTAAAACTCGTCAAACTGTAACTTGCATTGGACTGACTAGCAACAGTACGTGTACTTGTTCGAGGATTATTATTAACTTGGGCCAGAACGTTTTCTTCTAATTCAACAGAGCGCATCACTGGTACTACCTCTACCGGTGTCGATCCGATTCGTTTCCAATTCTCCCTGGTGTCCTGGGGTCCAAATTCTCTATGCCGATTGTGGATCGCAGAAAGAGTAGATTTACTTGGCAATTGTTTTCGTGGGAACCGTTGAGCATACAATATTAGGCCTCTAAAGAATTCCCTATATCAGCTCCATAAAAAAATGCATATCGAAATATTCTGCATTGATGCAGTTAATGTTTTGAAACTCTTAATACACTACAATGAAGTTATTCTTCCAAATAATTACAGAAAATACTAGTTAAAACTTAATATTTTATAGATTTAAAGGTAAAGAGGAAGTAAACAGTAAAGCGTGTTGCAAGAGTAAACATAAATCTTAAGGTAAAAGTAAATAGCAACAATATTTTATTCAGTTGACAAATATCTTGTATTACAAACAGCTGATATTTTCTGTAGTGTGGTTTTCAAACAAATTCAAACGTAATTTAATGGAATAAAATATTAAATTGCCTAGAATTAAATGTTTTTTTTTTATTTATTTAACTGGACAAGCAAATTTAAAGTTCTGTCATTATTTTAGTTAATAAAACTAGTTCGAAAAGAAAGGTAATTGTTGCATTGTTGTGACAGACGGCAGCCACATAGCTTACCGCGGGATGGACTGCGTCCAGTATCCAGTGACCACCCATCACAAAAATTCACGTAACTCAGGTATTATTCATTTGATTGTATTAAATGAGTTGTCAATATATTTGTAATAAAATTACCAAAAGATCATTATTCTCGTAAAATTCTCTAAATTAAGTGGTTTTTAAGATATTAGAAAAATTTAAACAATTGCCATTTTGTTTTGGAAATTTTAAAAATACTCAAATGTTTCTTTTATATTTGTCTAGTTATTATAAAAGTGAATGCAAAATGTCAGTTTAATATCTTCAACCATTTGTTTGAAAAATAGTAATATGTGATAAACTAAATGGCGGCTGTGTGGTTAACTGTGGACTTTCGGACATTATATTATGATATTTACATTTGGTTTGGGCTCTAAAACGATGCCCTAAAATATTGGCAGGAAGTTCTGAAACAACCTGTATTTCTATACGAAAATAGACTTGGGAGTAACAAAATACATTTTGTATGGCTTTTAATTAGTATAAAAGTAAAGAAAATAAAAACAAGTTTTAATACTGTATGCTGATTAATTTAGAAGTGTTATTATTTCATTGTTTGGACGTTTAGTCGATTTATTCAACTACTGGCAAGTAGAACACTGTAGGGTTGTTAAATCTAACCTGTTAATCCCAAAGGAGAGCTTAGAACAGTTCAATAGTCGTAATGTGTTACGGTTATTGGAAACAGGAAAATGACTTCCTCATAAACAGTTAAAGCTTCTCAAAATACTCGCCATACAAGTCTGTAAAGCGTAAAAAGTAACACATCATAAACAAAATTTCATTGAGGAACACTACAAAGTATAAATTAATTTAAAATAGCATGAGAGTAAAAACGCATAAGTCACGAACGTTTGAATAGCAACAAACTTGAGTCCTCTACTGAATTTGATTGACACTGGTTTGAGCTAATTTTGATTAATACAAGGATTTACAAAAGTTTACTAGTTTTTAGAATTACGTCTTCTAGAAAACTTCTTTTTTAAGGTTATTCTAATTAAAAGAACCATACCGTTGTTTTCTCATCGGGATTGAAAAATCTTATACTATAATCGAGCACTGTCTGGAGGGATGTGTGTTCCACGATCTCGAAATCTAGCGGGTAGATTTTGCTTAAACTTCTCATTTAAGAGTGTTTCGACCCAAAAATAAGTTTAGAAACAGCCTCATTCCCAGGAAAAATTGAATTTTGTATAAATTTAAGATTTAAAATCATAATTTTTATCATTGGTCTTATAGGTTGCTATTTTGGTAACGAAATAACAACGAAATGTATACAAAAATAGAGGAACATTTATGTTAAGCAGTCTTTTTGAAACAGCTGTTAAAAATGTGAAGAGGTATAGTTTGTTGTTGGTTGAATAGCTTTATTACCATGGCACTATAACATAAGTGAATCAAAACCAACTATTAAGGCTCGGTTAACCTGGTACGAAAATGAAAAACAAGATAATCCCAGTGTGAAATTTTAACTGGGTTTATATATTTTCCTGTTCCAATATACAGTGCACTCGGGTAGACGAATACAGCATTAAGTAATAGAGAGTTTTTGTAATATACGGTAAACAGTCCCGCTAAACGCTAAACGATAAAAAATATTGTTTAGCGGTATGTACTCCGTTGAAGAGTTTTTGAAAAATCAAAATACGGTAAACGTAAAATAGGAAAACATGATTTTAATAACAGTAGATATAATACGGGGGTTCTGGCTCACTCGTAGTTTTTTTTGGACCGCTTTCAGCTTCAAATTGACCGGTTTTTGACCGGATTCTGGCCGGTTTTGGCCAAATATCAGCCCATTTCAGGGCATTTTTAAGGATTTCAGACAATGATTTCAAGGAGCATTTTGAATTTAATCCAGGGAACTACGAGATGCCCTCTTAAGTTAACCATAACTTTAAGGGGAGTCGGCCGCTTTTCATTTAAAAGTTATGGTTAACTTAAGAGGGCATCTCGTAGTTCCCTGGATTAAATTCAAAATGCTCCTTGAAATCATTGTCTGAAATCCTTAAAAATGCCCTGAAATGGGCTGATATTTGGCCAGAATCCGGTCAAAAACCGGTCAATTTGAAGCTGAAAGCGTTCCAAAAAAAAAACTACGAGTGAGCCAGAACCCCCGTATTATATCTACTAATAACTTTTTAAATTGCACAGTGTTGCCACCCACAATATCGTTAAGTTCATTTAACAACATAAACTTGTTTACAATGTGTGTGTTTATATATATATAAACACACACATTGTAATATATATATAAATAAACATATACATGAAAAACAATGTGATAAACTAACTGTTGGTATATTTGAAAAAAATTACGAAGTTAATGTCTAATCTCCATGTAATTGCCAAATAAAATATATACAGGGTGTCCAGCTTCCACCTTTACAAACTTTTCCAGGTTATTGCCCACGTCAAAATAAGCAAAAAGTTCCCGTAACCATATGTCCTAAAATGCTTCATTAACCCGCTAGCCGCCATTTTGTTTTTTATACTAAATAATTTTTATTTCCGTAACGGATCATTGTATTAAGTTAATATTTGGCATAAACGTTTACTATAACAATATCCAAAAAAATTTTTTTCCAATGTTTATTTTCAAAATGGCGGTCATTTAAAAATTTTAAACTCAAATATCTCAAAAACGATAAATTTAATAAAAATGTTACATGAAACAAAAAAAAGTTGAAAAATTAAATTATCTAAACAGTGACATCAAGTTTGTAAGGATCCGACAACGAATAACGGAGTTATTGTGGTTTTCCTGCAGAAAAACACTGATTTTGCACTATGATTAATACCAATTTAGGTTATTTTAAGAGAAAAATCTCAATTACTCCGTTATTTGTAGTCGGATCCTTACAAATGGTATCAATGTTTAGATAATTTAATTTGTCAACTTTTTTGTCTCTTGTAACATTTTTATAACATTCGCCGTTTTTGAGATATTTTGAGTTTAAAATTTCAAAATGGCCGCCATTTTGAAAATACACATTGGAAAAAATAATTTTTTTACTGAAAATGGGTATTGTTGTAGTGAAGGTTCATACCAAATATTAATTTAATACAATTATCCATCACAGAAATAAAAATTATTAAGTGTAAAAAACAAAATGGTGGCTAGCGGGTTAACGAAGCAGTTTAGGACATATGTTTAAAGGAACTTTTTTGCTTATTTTGACGTGGGCAATAACCTGGAAAAGTTTGTAAAAGTTGAAGCTGGACACCATGTATAGGCCTAATGTTAAAAGATTGAAAAAAAAATTTAGCCTAATCAATTTAATAAGATACCTAAATCAACTTATTTTGATATTGGAAAACGAGTTTGCATGAAAATACAACGATCATATTTAATTTGTTGTTACGTATGTTGCGTCTATTTTCACGATATTAAATTGTGCTGAATTTGATAAGCATATTATGACACGAGTTACTATTAATAAATGCGCCGGTATGACTTTTAATATATATTTGGGACAGTCTTAAGTGCATTTTGCATGTTGGCTATATTGTTATTTTTATTTCAAAAACCTTGTTAGTTGAGCTGTAAAAACCAACCAAATAATAGTTGGGTTATTACTCTTTTAAATACTGAAGCAAAATAATGGATGAAATATTACTTATGTCAGCGATTGGAGCCATATCCGATCAGGAACTTGAAGATGCTGTTTTAATAAATCATATGAAGATCAGGAACGCAAAAGAATCAAATATGGCCTTTTCGACTTTGATGGTTTTACTGATCGGGAATGCTTATCACTTTTCCGCTTTGAGAAAAAAGACTTAGAGAAACTTCAAAGATTAATTGGGATACCAGAGGTGGTCACAACTTCGCAAAGATACCCAGTCTGTGGTTAGTATAATGTAATTTAAAACATGTTTAGTATTCTATCAAAATTGTAGGTTATAGCCCGTCATAAATAAAGGGTAATTTTCATACCAACTAAAAAATAAATTTTAACATTCTTATTCTTTATTTAAGATTAGCATGCATTAAATTAATAGATTAATTAATTCTTCAAATCTTTTTACCATAAAAATATATACGATGTACGTGTAATTCTTTTTATGATTAATGCATACATGTTAAAAAATATATATTTTAAATTGAACATGTAAACGAAATAATGAATAATAATTTAACTTACTTTGTATAGTAGCAATGATTTTTAATTTTTACTGGCATCAATATAACTCGCAGCATTTTATTCTGCCTGGAACCTAGAATAATCTAACGGTAGGTGACAACTACAATTGATTCTAAGAAAAAAAAAACACAAAAAGCACAAGGTACGTCACATTTATTTGACAGTTGTTATCAGTTGAAACACCAGATACGTCACTGATTTGTTATTTGTTGTGGTTGATGTCACCTACCTTGGTTTGTTCTAGATCGATTTGTTTACTATCTGTCATTGATAAAAATAATACTACTTGTCTGCTTATTACAAATAAAAAGTTAATTTGTTTAGGTTTGACTGGTCTCTGAGTCCTACTGAGGCGCCTGTCTTAACCGAACAGGCTGTCTGACATTGAATGGTTGTTTGGCCTTTCATCACCATATATTTCGTCAATTAGCAATCAAGTATGAATATTATTCACCAAAATAAAGGAAAACTACTGCACGATTTGCAAAACATTCATTGGTTGAATGAAAATAGACTCAAAATCTATGCACATTAAAAAAAGGTCCATTTTAAATTAAAGGTTCCTCAATAATGAACTGCTGGGAATTTATTGATGGAACACAAAGAGCAATGTGCCGGCCTTCCATAAATCAACAAGAATATTTTCGGGCCACAAGAGGTACCACTGTCTAAAATATCAGTCTATTGTGTGTCCTGACGAAATAATAACGAGTTTACTGGGACCGTTCAAAGGCAATCGTCACGACGCTGGAATCCTTAGAGAAACCAACTTAATGAATCACTTAAATTCAAAAGTTAAATTTAGTGATGACAATAAATTTGTACTGTATGGAAATCCTGCATACCCGATCAAAGAACTGCTGATTTGTCCTTTTTCTAACAAAAATTTGGTCAATCAGCAAATGAAGTTCAACAAGTCCATGAGTCTTTTGAGACAAGCAGTTGAGTGGGCTTTCAGGAAGGTGATTAGTGAGTTTGCGTTTCTAGTTTTCAAAAAGAATCAAAAGTTACTTTTACAAGACTTAGGCACGATGTATAAAGTGGGCGTGTTACTTACTAACTGTCATACGTGTCTGTACGGTAGTCTAAGTTCAACGTACTTTGAATTAGATCCCATATCACGTGAGGAGTATTCGGGATGTTAACTACTGTGTTATTTTTAGGTTAAGAGTATTTTAAAATAAAAAATATAGTATTTCACTGTTATACTGTTATAGATGATATGTAGTTTTTGTAGTGTTTAATTACAATTTTTACCATTTATTTTATTAAGTTTTTTTAAATTAATGTTTACTAGTAAATGAATAGGCATAACCTTATTTTGTTTAAATATCATGGACTGTAACAATGTCATCTTTTTAATCATCTATTAAATTCATTGTTATGAATAATAATAATTGAATGTATTACATTAACTGAGTTTAATAAAAAATATTTCAAAATAAAGGACACATTACATTTAAACGAGTTCTTCAGCTTAGATGATCTGAAACGGGATATTGTTTGGTGTTTTAAATAATCCAAAACCACCATCACAGCAGACCTGTCACTGAATTTCCAATAGCTGATTTCGTTTAATCAACAAAATTATTGGATCCTAAAACAATTTTATCTTATTGTCAAAATTAAAATACTACAAACATCAAATTGGATTTTTACATTTAAGTAAAATTAAAAAGGCAGATTGAATGAAACTAAAAATATGTAAAATTTATTTTTGTGTGAAAATTGACTTAAACAACTCAAGCATCATCTTCCTTTGCTCACGTTCCCCTTCCAATCTCTCCCTTCTCTACTCCATCTCTAACTCTAACCTTGCCTCCCGTTCCCTTAGGTCTGCCACAAACCGTCTTTTTCAAAATCAATCTTCTCTTTTTATAATTGCAAATTCCTTCCCCTGAAGTTCCAAAGTTTTTTTCCACTTTCAAACGTTTTGTTTGTATTTCTATTTACTCTCTTTTTGAGTGTTTTTCTACTTGTTAATTTTCCCTCAAGTATTTAATCATGGGGTTTCTTTTTCTTGAGGTATTAGGTTCAAGTGGGGTGATGCTGGGATTAGCAATGCTTGAACTGGGATGTTTTATGGCATGGGTTTCCACTCAAATATTGTTCATATTACGTCGTCTTGATTGATCTTCGGATAGTTCACCCGATAGTTTAAAGTCAACATCATTGTTCTCGCTGGCTTCAGTGGCTTGCGACAGTAGGATAGCTTCATTTCTCACCAATATCCCTAGATTCTGTTTGTTTTTGTTTATGTTAGACTTCTTCCTTAATTTTTTTATTTTAATTCATTTGAAAGATCAACTTTATCTTGCAGAAGAAATTGAAAATCATTGTACTCTTATTCGGTCCCAGATTTTTTCCTGTTTAGAGTGTCCTCTTTCTTAAATAGATAAAAAAATAAAATAAAAAAGATACTGAAAATGTTCTCTTAAACATCGAACTGTGAATTTTTTTGTGGTCACTTGCATCATTCTTATTTAAATAAGAATCCACTTCTCACTATCTTCAAAGGGATTTTCAGAAATTACTTCTTTTAGCAATGTAATCTCGTCACCGAGTGCAAATCGTATTCTTTGTTT
>CM061531.1:149526723-149545880 GCA_030545055.2 Neoaliturus tenellus
TTATATTTAGTTAAGTTTATATTTCATGCATCGAACATAACACCAAAAATCCAAAATCGGTGCCATAGAGTGTTGTGAAGAATCATAGAAAGTTTCATTTTCCTTAGCTACCTTAGGGTTTTGCCCCTAGCTAAGTCAAAGTAACGAATCTGTGCTAAAATACCAATGTATGTCCTCTTTTCACACAAAATCGCCTTAAGTAAATGTTATGAAAATTGTTATTACTGTTAAATGGTGCAAATATAAGGACTTTACCTGATCTTAGCCAATATTCTTCAAAACGGTCTGCTTCATAGTAAAAGAAAAATGCAATATTAATCTTAAGAAGAAAGCAACAAAGATGGTAGCTATTGCCATTTAATTGACTCCCTGTTTGTTCCAAAGTTTGTCAATATTCACGTTTTTACTGCGCTGGACCCAAGGACCAGACCCTGACCCCTACAGCACCATTTGATGGACTCCCCGTTTCTTTAGACGTTTGCTAATTGTTAAGTTGTGCTGGATCCAGGGACCTTACCCCAGCAATGAATTTGATCAACTCCTTGTTTGTATCAAAGTTGTGTCAGTTTTTCACTTTATTGCTGCGCTGGACGCAGGGACCACACCCTAAACCTAAAACCACAATTTATTTTAGGAACCCCCCGTTTGTTTTAACATTTGCCAATTTTTCACGGCTTTAAGTCGTTCTGGACCCAGGGACCATCCCCTGACCCCAGAATTGCCATTTGATCGACTCCCTGTTTGTTTAAAGATTTGTAAATATTTCATTTTTTGCGCTGGACCCGGGGTCCACACCCTGACCCTAACAGCACCATTTGATTGACTCGCTGTTTGTTTTACTGTTTGCCGATTTCTCATGCCTTTTCATTTGTGCTGGACCCAGGGACCATACCCTGACACCAGCAGCGCCATTTGAACGACTAATCTGATCCTCACGTTTGTAAATTTTCCACGTCTTTTATGTCGCACTGGACCGAGGGACCATATCCTGACCCCTAAAGTGCCATTTTCCATTTTGTCCAATCCTTGTTATTTTTCGAGTCTGTTAATCTTTAATATGATTTTTTGTCGCACTGGATCCAGGGATCATATTCTGTCCCCAGCAGTGTTATCTGATTGAAGTTTTCTGGTTCTACAAGTTTGTCGTATTTTCGATATTTTCTGGGACCTGGGGATATACCCTGACGGGCGATGTCGCATTGGGCAGTCAGTTAAGGTCGTAAAAAGGACTGTTGAATTGGCCCCGTGGTAAGTTCAAAGGCAGTGTTAAATCGGTCCCATACCTTTACAATCATGATTTACAATTGAATCGGAAATTTCAGAAACAACACATGTGATATTTTTTTTAATGTCACTTTTTAGCGAATTTCCCTATAGGGAATACGCTATTACGGTAGTAGCCATGGTAAGGCCTAAGCCCGGGACCATGTTACTTTTTCATTTTGAGGTCCCCAGAAGCCAAAAACACCGTTCGTTCATTTTCATATATATGTATATATATATATATATATATATATATATATATATATATATATATATATATATATATATCTATGTGTCCGTGGTACTCATAACTTTTGAAGGGGACCTTCGATTTAGATGAAATTTGGTATGAAGGTGTAAGACTAGGTCTATTTTCATGAGTTCGCAAACCAGCATGATCGGGTTATGGGAACGGGGTTTTATAGGGTTTCAAAAGGGTCAAAAATGGGTTTTTTGCATTTTTGGAGCATAATTTTCAAAATTCAACAATTTTAACTAAAACCATTTTAAAGAGCTTAAAAAAATAAACAATTTAGTATTTTGAATTTTTAACTTGGCTTAACAGGTTACGGAGAAAAACCAAAATAGGTTTTCCATGTTAATCTTATGGGAAATCAACGAAACCGTGTATTTCGCTTATTTATTGGAATAACTTGATAAAATTTGGTATGTACATTCACTTGGTAGGGTTCAACTAAAAATTGCTTACAACACCCACATGGCGGCAAACTTACGTACTCACCCCTATGGGGTTTATGGGGAAAATGAAAAGAACACCATAACTTGATAATATTTGGTATGTACATTCACTAGGGAGGATGTAACTGATATTTGCTTACAATACCCATCATATGGCGGCAAACCTACATACTCACCCCCATGAAGTTTATGGGGAAAATTAAAAAGTGCCGAATATTGAGACAGTTTGACATTTACCTAACGTAACCATTACATTTCCTAAAAAAACTAACATTTTCTAACAACATCCCAAGTCAGCAAACCTACATACCCATTCTTATGGTGTTTATGGGGAAAATACAATATCTTAAGATCGTTTGGAAATTCGCTGAGTACGCAGGTCTGCTGCGACGGGGGTATTTTGATATATTCTTGTTCAATAAAGAATCTAAATCTACTCTTAACAATGTTTATGATATACTGTTTGGTATAAAAGGAGACACAGCTTGCCCTACATTAAATTTTAATGTAATAATAGAAGGGTTAAGCGACAATTTAAAATGTCACATCGACACAGGTACCAATTATTCATTTATAAATGCAAAATTGGTGCTAAACAGGCATCTACAAACCGATAAACTACCTGTAATTGTATCAGCTAACAATCAGCCCATACAAATATTAGGACGAACAAATTTAACAATGATGATCAGCAATAAATGTTACACAGCAGCATTTCTAGTAGTAGAAAACTTGGCACTGGATATTATAATTGGAAACAGATTTTTACTGCAACACAACATGGAAATTTCCTTAAAAAATAAAGAAATCCGCATTTATGATAAAACAGAAAACACTTGTGACACCATTCCGATGTCAATGTCATGGATATTAAATTTAAATAACAAAGAAACACTCTCATCAATAATTGATATACACAAAACAGATGACATGACAGAAGTGAGAGCAGACAAAGAATACTTTATCAAGCCTAGGCAACATTTAAAACTTATCGATTTGCCGGAAAGTGTAGATCAATTTGAATTTGAACAAAATTTAGACCTTCAAGACAGACGCAAAATACATGCATATATTGGAATGGATTTTAATACCAAGAAAAAGTGTATCCAAGTTTACAATTCAGGTACATCTTGTAAAAGAATCAGAAAAAAATGCATTATTAGGCTATTTAAGAACCACTCATCGTGCTACCAGCTCAGAACCAACACACTCATCTTTACCTATTAATTTGAATAAACCTGTTCAGAATAACAGCACAAGTATAACAACACCTCAACTTCAAGACCCACTGAAAATTCAAGTATTTGATAAAAACGGTGATGTTTTGAACATCAATCCAAATTTAACAGTAGATCAGCACAATCAAGTAGTCAAAGTTTTAAGCAAATTTAAACACATGTTTACAAACAGAACTGAAGATCTCACACAATCTTCATAGCCGCCTGTTAGACTGAAGCTTAAAGAAAACGCAAAACCGTGTTATATTCCTCCATATAGGCAACCTTTATCTGAAAAACAGGCACTTCAAGAAGAAATAAATAAACTAGTCAATGCAGGTGTTCTAGAAGAGGCAACGGGGTACACTGATTTCCAATCTCCAATATTTTTAGTAACCAACAAAGATAAAACTCGAAGATTGATATCTGACTTGAGGCAAATAAATTCAAGAATAATACAAGAACAGTTTCCTTTGGTTTCAATCGACACAATACTAGCTTCTTTATCAGGCATGCAGTACTTCAGCAAGATTGATGTAAAGAATTCCTTTCCAAATTGAAGTAGACCCCAGAGACAGACATATTTTAACTGTAGCTTCAGAAACAGGAAAATATCAGTATCGAGTATTACCTCAAGGGTTATGTAACAGCACAGCCATCTTCCAAAGAGTAATCAACAAAATTCTCTCCAAACATTTATTCTCAAAAGTTTTGAGTTACATCGATGACTTAGCAATTCTTGGAAATTCATTCCAGTCTCAGCTTGATAACTTGCAAACAATTTTACTTGAGTTAGACAAGTTTAACATAAAACTGAACACAAGCAAATCACAATTTATGTCCGAAAACATTGAAATCTTAGGGCATGAAATAACAAAGGATGGAATAAAACCCCTTCAAAGGAATATAGAAGCAATCTCTCTAATTGAAAGGCCTAAAACTATCAAACAAGTTCGTTCAGCGTTGGGTGCATTTAATTTCTTTAGAGCGCACATCCAAAATTTTGCAGACATAGCAGTACCACTGACGAATCTGATTAAGGAATACAACAAAAGTAAGGTATTCAAATGGACTCAGGAATGTGAAGACGCCTTCAATAAACTAAAAACCATATTGACTACAGCTCCAGTTTTGGCTCATTTTAATCCCAACTTAGAAACACGAATTTACACAGATGCAAGCAACTTTGCAATCGGCGCTGTTCTTTGCAACTATGACCCTGAAACCAACAAAGAAAATCCCGTACAATATTTTAGCAGAAAATTGAGACCTACACAACTTTCCTTGAGTGTAAGCGAGAAAGAATTTTATGCGTTGGTAACTGCGCTTAACAGATGGAGAGAATATTGCCTGGGTAGGAAAGTCCACATTTATACAGACCATTCTGCCCTTCAATTCTATAAAAATTTCAAAGGTTCCTCCAGCAGGCTAACAAGATTAGCTCTGCATATTGCTGATTATGACCTAGAGATACATCATAAATCTGGGAAAACACTCACACTACCAGACTACCTCAGCAGAAATCCTATTTCCACCGAGGAGAAACATAAGCCAGACATAATTGAGCTAGAATCTCTTAACTCACTACTCCATGTAGATTTAGCAGAACTGCAGAGATCAGATGAACGGATCAACAAACTCATAACGGCAATAGAGAACCCATCAAAATCGAACAAAAACAAAAACAAACTGAAGAAATTTAGAATATTAAATAACATCCTGTACAGAACCAAAGAAGGTGAAAACATCAATTACGCTATAGTACTTCCTCATCAACTGATAATAGATGTGCTTAAGAACTTTCATGATGACGCAATGTCAAGAGGACATTTAAATGCTGACAAGACATATAGAAAAATCAAAGATAAATATTATTGGTATAAAATGAGGAGTGACATTGAAAAATATGTCAGATCATGTGACAGCTGCCAAAAGCGAAAGACTCCTAACCAAAAACCTGATGGTTTCCTGCAACCCATAGCCCCAACCCTAAATCCCTTCACCAGAATTCAAGCTGACATAGTAGGCCCTCTTTGTCCAAGCAACAAATATAAGTACATACTGTGTGTAACTTGTGTTTCCACCAGAATGGCTTTTGTATTCCCTTTAATATCGGCAGATGCACCTTCTGTAGCCAAGAGTTTATTAAAACTCATTAACACTTATGGTATTTTCAACATATTACAAACAGACAGAGGCACTCCATTCACAGCTCAAATCATTCATAATTTACATACAGCAATAGGTATGTGCCAGATCTTTAGCTCAGCATACTCTCCAAACGTTAATGGCCTAGTGGAAGCTTTTAATAAGACACTAATTGGATGAACGGATCGAAGAGGAGTGAATCCTCATACATGACTGTTACAACCTCACTAGAGTGACAAATCCCGATTCCGTTGTCCGACGATTACGTTCGCAAGAAGCCTCAGATTGACTTCAAACTTTCACAGTAGATTTTAGCCGTAATTCTTAAGGTCGAGTTCGTTTCTGAAGTTATTCTGTCCAGTAATAAAGTAATTAGACGTAATTTAATTTCCCATAAGAAAAGCATTGTGGGCTGTAAACAACGGTGTTTAGGGTGTTTAGGTTACGTTAACCGGTGCTATTTTTGTTTGTTGTCTGACATATAGAAAGCATGTATTATATGGAAACTATATTCCGGCTGTTGTACTATAACTGCACTAAATATAATACAATTAGTTTTTTATGAAATTTTTATAATAGGGTATGAATACTACAAAATATAATATTTTATACTAACAAACAATAATAAAGAAAACATATTTACTAAAATAATAAAATTTGTAACAATTAATAATTCTAACTGACACATAACATAAAAAAAACACTAAATTTAATCAGCGTCAAATGTCAGATGTAGATGGCGGCGGCACTAACGTCACAGAAATACCGTGTATCATAGAGGTTATGTTGTGTTACTTCAATAGCGCTACTCACGAAATTAAAGATAAACAATAAATATAACAATGTTTTGTGCAGTAAGTGGTTTGTTTTGATTTTAATTTTCTTATAAAGGTCAAGTGTTGAGTTCAATGCAAATTTAACCCATGGTAGGCTACGGTAGATGTTTAAATGCTCCCGATTTCAAATGAGAGTACCTATCCATTTCCATATACTAAGTAGTACCAAGCAGTATTAAAACTACATAGATAGCAATAGACCTATTACTTTCAAAAATTCTTTTGAAATGGTCTATACTACAGTAGACTTATTAGAGTCCAATCACAATTGTTAAAGGCCCATCTTATCTTAACTACCGTATAGGTCCAGGCATACAACAGTACCTATTAACATAACAGGATAGGGCAACCTACAGACAGCCTACACCTACATTTCAGTCTTAGTAAATAGGCACCTCATAGTACATCATACTTGTTCCGGTACTTCAAACTCAAAACTTGTGATTTACACCAACACATATTTTGTGCAAGGTGTTAAAATTGAGTTACTCCTACCTTCCCGGTACAAGAAGAACCACACTTGTACGATACAACTTATACAGTAAATTGTTTTAGGCCTATAGTAGATCACCTCTTAATTGGCCACTTCGGGGTCATATCCAAACTGGATAGCCTATCGAATTGGTGGTTAAACTGAAGTTGGATACCATTAAAAATATGAAATTACTGTCCAATAGAATATTTAGTTGTCAAATACACTAACATCAAATACACTTTGGAAGTAGGCCTACCGGTAGCTTAATTATTTTGTAGGCCTATCTTCCTATCTTTTAACAAACAGACTTAACGTTTTTACTCATTTTGTACTTTTCTATCAATTTCAAGTAGCCTACACAAGTTAATCTAAAGGAAAACAATACATTAAATGCAGCAGGGCACTTTGTGATTAAACAGTACCTTTCCTCAAATTTTCACTAAAAACGTAGGCTTTACTCTTTGAACTTGTCAGAGTTTAAAAGAAAACAGGCCTACAATTGGAATGTAAAGTAGGCTACATTTGACATCAATGAGATCCATGACCTACGCCTAACTCAGTATAATTCGGTACAGTAAGTTAGAGTCATGCAAACCCGGACTTTGATAACCCAGAAGGAATGCTGGATAATTCGGGAAGTCTGCCAGAGCATTAAAGTGCACTGGGTTTCAAGGGGGCATTGGCATTGGCCGGAACACGATGAGGAGGCTTTAAGTTTGTTCGTTTTCTTAAGTTTACGCTTTTCCCGATAACCTGGAATTCTCACAAATCCAGACTTCGTTTGGTCCTCATTAGTCCGGGTTTGCGGAGCTCTAGGCCTACTGTATTCTGTTCTTCTGTAATGAAGATAAACACATCACTTTCGAAGGCATTTACTTATTATATCCAGAGTGTTGACTTTCATTATTCAATGGGAACAACTATATATAAATTCAGAGATTTATTTTAAAGATACCGTAGCCTTAATAGGGCTACAGTAAACTTTCTCTAATCCGGTATGTCTGCGACTTGACACATGTCGGATTGCAAAATACTCCGGATTATATGATAAATGTTAGGAAAATGTGAATTTTTTTGAAACAATTACATTAAAATATGTATTATTCCTTAAACAGCTTTACTGCCTACAGTATATAAACATTGCATAACAAACTGTAATGAAAAATAACTTACAGTAAGTTTTACGGTACATGATTATGAAACTAAAATGAAATTATACGATGTCGGATGAATACGTCTTTTCTCCCCTCGAAGCATTCCAAAGTGCTTTGTCTGGACAGGGTTTTCCCCTCACAACTTTCAATTCCAAATGAACATTCATTAGGCCTATTATTTTTATACCTATCAATAAAACTTGTTCTTAAAGTTGTGCCGAATCGTAGGATGCTAGATTAGAGGAAATTTATTTGACTACAAAAATAATTTTTGTGGCAAAAAAGGACCAAAAAATTTTATCTGTTATAAATGGTCAGTTGAAAGGAAATTATGTATAAGTAACATATTATGCCGATGTAGGGGATTCAATTGTAATTATCGTTTGAGGACTAAAGGTTGAGTTTACAAAAGTGTGGGCAACAAAGAGATGGCATAGAACCCTTAAAAAAAACTTTTTGACTAATTAAAATTCCTTCGCATGTCAAATATATAACTTAGCCTAACATTTCCTAATTCCCATATCTAATTCAATCTGGGGAACTTTTCTGTTAAACAGACCAACAATTTTATTTGAAGGGTAGGCCTACCTATGTTAGGTTGGGGTAGAGTAGGGCTGGTTCAAGATTTTTTTTAGGGTTGTAAGGTTGGATTAGGACTGTCTTGCTGTGATTTATAAAACATGAAAAAACTTAATTTAACTTAACTTTAACTTAATTCCACATTCCATCAATGATACCTACGTATTACAAAAGCGGCTACTAAACTGTGCACACTGTGCGGTATTAGTTAAGCCTAAGATCAGTTAATGGATTATTAATGGGCAACCATGTTTCTTTTCCTCCTTTTTTCTCAACTTGTGTACATATATGAGAAAACCGTACATACCAATTGAAAGGTATCGTCCTGTAGATAAGCAGAACCGTATTTTAATTCATATCGGTCCCCAGGGCTATGGGGTTCATTGCATGTAGGGTTCAGCCAGCCCTACATTCTTTCAAAGTTTCAATGTTAATTTTATGGAAGAATGGTAACTGATTTAATCATTAGACAGCTGTTGTAATAATAAACGCTAGCAAATCAGGGAGAATATGTTTTGGTTATGAAATACTTTTCAACAAATTGTCTCCAGATTAAGTGAAATTTTTGTTGAATTTCGACCAGTGGCCGATCTATTATTTGTATTGTTTTGTGATACCGTAATATAAAAGTACATGAGTTCCAAGAATTGTTTAACTATAAGATAATTCAGCGCATAAATAAAAACTAAATTTTGTGTTAAAATTGGCTTAGAGTAGTTTTTTTACCTTCACTCTAAATATTAATTGGCAGTGAATTAACGGGAATTAAAAGTGGTACAGTACAATCCCTCTTAATCGGCCAACTTGGGACCAGGCCTCGGCCGGATAATGATTTAACCAGTTAAACCGATGTACATTTAAAAATGCCAACCTACAATTTCAAATTGCCTAAATGCAACTATGGCTTGATAAAAAAAAAACAAATCTAAATATATTAGATAATTATAGCTAACATCCGACACCCATGAAATCCGTGACTAAAATAAACTAATAATAATTCATTTCCTATTTTGTCTACTGGATAGCAGGTCCAAACACATTCCTTCCTGTGGCATACACTACTGTCCAGGACAGTACATTTTATTAGGTGGTTTGAGAATATCATGATATAATGTTGATAGGTGTGAATAGATAAGAAAACAAAGTTTCCGGCGAAACATGTCCAGTTAAATCAATGTTCAGATAAAAAATCATGGTCAGTTTAAAAAAATGTTTTTTGCCAGGGTAGGCCGGTTAAACCGGAGACCGGTGAAAAGGCAGCTGGTAGAGAGGGCGGCTACTGTTGTAGTAAAAATGGGGAAAGTTCTTAAATTAACGGAAAAGTTCCCAAACTTGAAGTAGGCTTATTATGTCAAGTAAGTTGGGCAAGGTTGTTTTGTTGGTTATCATAAATAGTTTTTTAAAGGTCTAAGGAGATCACGAACTTGTTTGATTATTCATGCCCTAATAAGTAAAAAATTAACTGTACTCCGAGATTATATTTGAGAAATGTGGAAATTGACTGTAGGTATCTAGCCTATATATGAATCTATTGACATGTCTCAAAATACTATTTTGCAATCATATTTGTGCTATCAAACAAAAATACATAGTTTTAAAGCGGTGTTTTTAACCAAAGTTAAATATCAGTTTTTGACTTGGGTTTTTCCTATTTGAAAAATTATTTAATAAATTCACATTTATAGTAGAAAGTCAATTCCGAATGTTAATTATGCAGTCTATTATCCGAACCCTTGAACGGCCTACTAATTCAGTGAATGTATTAGGAAAACCTATGGCAAAACGTAAAAAATAACGCTTGGGTCCAAAAATTTTAAAGAAATGTGTGCTATTTTTGTGTTGACTTCTTTTGTAGCCTATACATTATTTGGAAGTTTTTTTTATTAAAAAAAATTAGCGCAAATAATCAACTCTACTGTATCTGATAATATTTTATTGTTTATTTAATTTTGATGATTATAGAGTGTTATAGTAATCCGAGACTGGCTATGCATAGTCGCATTTTTCATAATTAAAAAATGTTCTACACCATTTTTTAATTAAAGTTTTGTTTAGCTGCCAATCACCATTTTTTTACTTTTTATTTTTATTTTTATTTTTGTAACGGATTCTTGTGTGAGTTAATATCTAGCATGGACCATTAATATAAACTAGAGATCGCCTACTGGGTGACATTCAACCAAAATTTTAGGTGCTCTGGACTGGACCCAATTTAAATTGAAAAACAAATATTTTGTATTTGAAACATCTGTTCTTACTGTTTTTATAAAATTTTTTATTACAACAGCTGTCTGTACAAAATGCTGGTATTAAGAGTCATCTTCACCCCTGGGCCAGTAACCCATTGTTGCGCAGTCGGCAATGTTAATCATACGGCTTTTATGCTAAAACATGGTCTTGTATTCCCCTGTTTCGGGCGCCGTTTTTCAACCGATTTTCTTGAAATTTGGTAAGTGTTTAGTTGAATAGTTATATTAGGTTTCTCATACCTCGGAATTTTGAAAATTTAACAAATATTACTCTCTGTGACGTCGCAAGGTAACTCAATTTTCCTTAGTTAATATTTCAAAATTTAGTAAAATTTTCAAAATTTCGAGGTATGAGGAACCTAATATAAGTATTCAACTAAACACTTACCAACTTTCAAGAAAATCGGTTGAAAAACGGCGTCCAAAACAGGGGAATACAAAACCATGTTTTAGCATAAAAGCCGTATGATTAACATTGCCGATTGCGCAACAATGGGCTACTGGCCCAGGGGTGAAGATGACTCTTAATGAAATAAATTACCCTTCTCCCATAAGATTAACATTGGAACTTTGAAAGCCCTTGGGGCGTAGCCCTGGGGACCAATCCGAATTATAATGCAATTCTGCTCATCTACAGGACACTACCTTTCAAATCATATGCGCGAACTTCTCCTTCGACGCACACGAGCTGAGAAAAAAGGAGGAAATGAAACTAGCTTGCCTATATTAATGTATAGATTTCAATTTACAGAAAAATATTATTTTCCTTTATTTTAATTTTCAAATAGCGTCTTTTTTATTTTATTTTTTAATAAATAGGCCTATTTTGAAAACGTCTGAAAACGGAAATAGTGTTTTTTTTAACTAGGCCGAAAAAACATCCAAGATTTTACTCCAAGAGCGTTGCTATTCTAGTGACAGTCATTTATTTCATTAAGTACTAATTTCAAACCTCTGATTGTTTTGCTTGTTGAAACAAATGAAACAATAACAAACCTCGAATGATATTTGTCTGTGTCAATACTTAACAGCTGAAATCAGTTCAAACATAAACAATAACAACGTCAAATTCGGTATATAGATAGGTCAAAATTTATTAACTTTTATACAAAATATTTTTTATTAATGGTGGTATGATGAAAAGTACTGTTCATAACTCGTCCGAAAGTGGTATACCGGTGCTTGACCTAATTCAGCGGAGCCTCGTACTTGAAACTCGATCTTGCACCGATAACTACCACTTTCCGTACTAGTGAAGAAATATACCATTTCAAAAATATCAAGAGCTTTTGCTGTTATTTAATGTAAGTCTCTTCATTGTTTCTACCGCAGGCAAAAGCAGAAATCTCATTAGTCCAAAAATAAATTTCACACGTTCGTGGTTTCTTGGCTTCAATTGTAGCCATCTGGGTTTCAATCCTTATCCGGGTGATTTTGTAGCCATGTACTACTGCTTTACGAATTGCATCGTTTCAATGTTATTAGAGCGAGGGCTTTGAAAATCCGCACAGCATTAGACAGATATCTATATAAGATGCTATTTCCTGTTGTCGTGGGCCCCGCTGAACAGTGCTGCACCTGGATTCTGTTGCTGATTTTGGAACCATGACTCAGTCGCAAATCAGTTTGCATGCGCAAGTAATTAATACTTAATACTTTTAGATTATTAGTCCATGTTTTAGTATTGTAGTAGTTTTTAGCTGGGATTTTGCGTTTGGGGTTTTTTGTAACGGTACCAGGTACATAAAATGTCGGATACTAATTATCCGGAGTATGACTTCCAAAAATGCATCTGTATTTTTTTTCATGGGTTGGCCAATTTTGCATAAGTAAATCTTTAAAGTAAACACACCAAAAGTTATCCAAAAATAATCTTTCCAAGAAAAAAAATCTCATATTTAATACCCCAAGAGTAAAGTTACTGCCGCAGTGCTGTAATTGGCTACAAATGTATCCATGGAATGTGGCACCACTTTTTACCACCAGAAACAAAATATAAGTATTCAAAAATGTACCAGTAGCATCATTTCTCACTAAAGTAAGATTATTAAAATTTTTTGTAAATTTCAGGATGGGAGGACGGGTCTTAAAAAACGATTAGGCCTAGCTGCAAACATGTTAAACAAGTGGAGCTTAACACATGTATGTTGTGTGTTAACAAAATTATTGTACTGCAAAAAATGACACTAAGAATTATATTCAACCTAAAATGGGGTTAATCTGTGTGGAAATATTTCTTTGTGATAGACATTATGGTAGTTTATATAAACCGTCTTTATACGAGTAACTTTCACACAATCTTACATACATTTTTATCATCCTGCACAAAATCAGCCTGTTTTTGGTTCTCTCAATAGTACCAAAACCGATTATTTTTTGTCCTAGGACTGAAAAATCATCTGGAGAATTTTTTAGGTCCTAGTACTGAAAAGTCAGCTCTTTGCTAAGTATATTATTATTGATTTTTTAATGTTGAGGAGCAGAATTTTTAAAATCATACGTTATAAAGAGCATTATTTGTAAATAACAGAAATGTAAACACTGCATATTACTTACTTTGTAAATATAACCTCGAAAATACAACTTAATAGTTAATATTTTTAACGATCAAAAGTCTAATTTTGCATTATGATAAAAAACGTTGTTCATCACTCGAAGCAAAAGTGTCTTTTTGATGCTTAATCGTTTTTAAAAACTCGGCTGCGCCTCGTTTTTAAAACACGATTGCGCACCAAAAAGACCCACTTTTGCTCCTAGTGATGAAAACTACTATTATTGTACAACAAAAAATGGCACTAAGAATTATATTCAACCTAAAATGGGATAAATATGTGTGAAAATATTTCTTGTTGATTATGATAGTTTAAACAGTCTTTATACAAGACCTTTCACACAATCTTACGATACCAGAGAAAAAAACAAACAAACAAAAACATTTTAACAAGAAATGGTTGCTAAGTCGGGGGACAAAGATAAAACACAACAGACATAGGAATGAAATGGGTATTATCTGCATAGACTAGAATTGTATACTGTAACAAAAAAGCATCTTGTGCATGGAAATAATATTTATATTGCCCAAGGTGAGAACTTTTAATGAGTTTGCAGTTAAAGAGGAAACTAAACCAATATTTGATTTGCAAAACATTCACAGTTTTGATGACTTATGGTGTTTTTATTGTTTTATTTAATCACAATTCTATAGTGTTAGTTTTAATTTCATTTATGACTTCATTTAATGTATAATGCTTCATGAATAAAGTTTTTTTATATTTAATACAATTCAATCACAATTTTATATATAAATGATTTAGCCATACAGCAAAAATATTTTCATCACAATTCTCTACAAATCTATTAAAATCTTTTGATTTATTAAAAACTGATGAATTCAGTGAAATAAGTCCTCCTTATAATGAGCAAAGCAAGCAAGCGTTTCTTCTTAATTTTTCACGTGTTTAGTTGTTGATTGTAATTTCTTCAAGGTATACGGAACTACAATGGAAGATGAAAAGCTTCTAGAAACGGTTTTTATATTAACTAGTGCACTTATTGCTAGAAATCAAGCAATTTAATTTTACGTATGACATGTCATTGCTAAAAATGCTGCACATAGTTCTCCGACCAATCCAATAGTGATTGATTCATCCAAAACTAACCTATTTACAGCTGTAGTATACAGCTATGTACAGATGTTAAATGCGCAACCTAATCCCAATAATAATATTCAGCAGAGCGATAGTCGTTGAGCGATAGTCGCTGAGCGATAGTCGCTTAGCAATAGTCGCTAATCACGTCGCTGTCCTTGAAGCATTTTTATAGAGCAATTCTGGTGCTTTGTTATGCTGAATTTCGAGTTTTAAATGTACCATGAGTTTGAAGCAGAAGTAAAACAAAAAATACCTTTCAGTTGAGGAAATCGATGACAAATACTTCATGGAAATGATTTTTGCACCACGAGTTGGTACTCATTTCAACTAGACAAAACTGTATATTAATTTTCCACTAAAGTTTCATGGGATTTAATATGTACCCAGATTTGTTGCCATGGTTGGTTTTGACCAAATATTAGTTACTCATAAATATATGCACCAGATTGTATTGAAAATTGTTAAAAAATTAAGCAATATAGGGTTTTATTGATTTCCTAAGAGGATAACATGGGAGGCTGGGTTTGCATTTTACCTGATATTAATTCTTAAAGCTAAGTTATTTTTTCAAAATACTAAATCTTTTATTATGTTAAGGTTTTTTTCAATGTTATCTTAAAATGTTAGTGAATTTTTTTTAATTAATCGCAAAAAATGCCAAAACCCTAATTTTTTGGTCCCCAGAAGCCAAAAACAACATTTGTTGATTTTCATATATATATGTTTCTCTATAAATGCGTAAATGCATATAAATTGTCTGTGGTAATAATAACTTTTGAAGGGGACCCCCGATTTTTATGAAATGGGAACGGGGTTTTATGAAGTTTCAAAGGGGTGAAAAATGGGGTTTTGGCATTTTTGGACCTCAATTTTTGAAATTCTACAATTTTAACTAAAACCATTTTAAAAAAAGCTTAAATAACAAACAATTTAGTATTTTGCATTTTTAACTTGGCTCAACAGGCTACGGAGAAAATCCAAAAAAGTTTTTCCATGTTATTCTTATGGGAAATCAACAAAACCCTCTGTCTCACATATTTATTGACATAACGACGTAACTTGGTAAAATTTGATATGTACATTGACAAGGTAGAGTTTAACTGATATTTGGTTACAAAACCCACATGGCGGTAAACCTACATACTCATAGGGTTTACGGGGATACAATTTGTTATTTACCTTATCGTACCTTACCATTACATTTCCTAACAACTAACATAAAAGAAATCCCATGGCAGCAAACCTATAAACTCATTTCTATAGTGTTTATGGAGAAAATACAAAATATCAAATCCCTTTGAAAATTCGCTGAGTACGCAGGTCTGCAGCGATGAGATATTTTCACTATACAGCTCTAAGAGTAAATTTACTATGTAGAAATTTTTACTATCGCAATCAATTTAATAATAAAGTTTTTGGGTAAGTAATTAATTTAATTTAGGACACTTAAATGTGTAAGAAAACTAAAAATCGTGTAGGCGTAGCACTGTAAAAGTGTTTACTTCTTAAGATTGTTTGTTACTTGTTTTAAAGACATTTAATGATATATTTTATCATGGGAGCAATAAAAGTATTAGTAATCATATTTCATTAATACCACAAAAAATTAAAACTTCTTTCTATGTAGTTAATATGTGTAATTTGATAGATGTGTTACTTTTTATTTGTTTATTTTTAATAGCTTGGAACTAGGATTATCAGTCTTATGTTGCCGTTCATCCTCATACGCGCGGAACAAGCGTACTCCTAGTTAACATTCTCTCTCACTATGTAAGCGAAAATCCCTCAAAATGGTCTAACTACTTGCAACAAGTTGTATATAATAACACCCCTCATAGCTGTCATAATTATAAACCCAGTTACTTGTTTTTTGGTTTTGAACCTAAAATGCCTAGTGATACATTACTAATTCTACCAAACACAGAGAAGGATATTTTAGATAATTTGAAAGTTATTGAAGATGTAAGAAAAACAGTGCCTAGTTTGATAAGGAAAGAACAATGTAAACAAAAATTTTACTATGATCAACATAGGAGACATTTAGAATTTAAGGCAGGAGACGAGGTTCTTATTTGGTTTCCCAAGAATCTAAGGGACAACCCAACGAAATTTTCTTATAAATATAAAGGTCCATTCATGGTAACAAAGAAACTAACTCCAGTATCCTATGAAATAGAAATGCTAAAGAATGGCAAAATAGTTAGAGATAACAGTAGTTAGATTTGGTCACTTCTGGCACAGGTCAGCTGCCCCGGAAGCCACGTGCCGGGGCACATAGCTTCCGGTCGTATATTAAATGAGGGGGGAGGAGGCGGGGTGAGCGTTTGAAGTAGAATTACGCATAAATTAAAAGTTAGTTCAAAACTGAAATTCAACAATTCGGGGCTGAACTAAATGTGCGCATAAATTAACCGGGATCAACTAAAACATCGCATAAATTAAAAGTTAGTTCAAAACTGAAATTCAACAGTTGAACAAAAGTAGAAGTTAGTTGAAAAGGGAGAGGGGATAATTGCTTCAAGGTCATCCGGAGGAAGTTTAAAAAAAACTGAACTTCTAAGAGTTCAGTTTAACATCGATCGTCGTACAGGTCAGTCGAAACCGACGAGCGACCGAAGAATAGCTTCAAGATCATTCTTCGCCGTCGAAGATACATCCGAAACTTGGACGGGGTTCTGTGGATTCGGTGAAGGCGAAGTTCTCGGAGGATTCTCTCTCGGGTGGGTAGTAGACGATATTTCGTGAACTTGTACTTGTTCTTGGTTTGTATCCATCTTCGTGTAGTGTGTAATTTAGAGCGGAGTAGTTGTCGGTCGAAGAGCGTATAGAAGAATGAAACAGGAATTGTCGTGAGCGCACTTATATAAAGAAGGGTGGGGGTAAAATATGAAAACCTGCTGAACACAGTCGATAGGTGTAACAAGTTCGAAGTTGTGGAAACGTAACATCGAACGCAAAATGTTGTGAATAACATTATCATCAACGTGAACCTGCGAAGTTCTAACAGAGTATAACGGGTTAAAACTTAATTTCTTCCTCACTTTTGTTAAATTTGTTTTAGTCTTTGAAACCGATGGTTTGGAATTATTTCGTAATATATGTTGTGTCCGCAAAAGTTTCAATTTCAAACATTGCGTATCCATCATAAGAAGTATGTCAGACGTGTAGAAGTGAGAACAAGACTGATGAATGAGATATAACGTCGAGCACGCGAAGGTGATTCAAACAGGACGACATGTGCTAATGTAAATGAAATTTCAGGTTAGTAGCAATTAGACTTGTATAATGAAGTTGGCGAAACGTATATATAATGAGTAGGAAGGATGCGAACATCACAAATGCGAGTTAATTAATGGTCACGGCGCGATGAACAATCTCCTTTTATAATGGCTATCGCGTGAGAAGATCAGTTCCGCATGAGCGCCCAAGTGGAACCTCCCGTGTTCACTCAAGCGGAACCCCCCCCCCCCCGTGACTAATGAAGCGGAACCCCCCCCCGTGACTAATGAAGCGGAACCCCCCCCCTGGTGGTCACTCAAGCGGAACCCTGCCGGGTTGATGACCGGTCAATGGCCGGTCACGACCGGTTGCTAACCCCATCTAATTACCACACTTCACATCCCATGCCAGCCATGAACTACTATTGTTTGAATGAAACAGAATTAAACATGGCAGCCACCATGGAAAATTCTAACCTCAAACCTTGGTTTTACGTCACTGCGCATGCGCCGCTCCCACTCCTTCGTTTCATTTTTTATGCTGCTATAACTTGTACTGGAGTGAGCCAACTTCACGCTACGGCGCCTAGTCATGTATTACTCACTTTAGCGCTACTGCGAATGCGCCTAGTCTGTATTACTCACTTTAGCGCTGCTGCGAATGCAACGAGTTCTCCGGATCGGAATCACTCCTCGCTATTGCGCATGCGCCGAGTCCTGTATTACTCAATTTAGCTCTACTGTGCACGGAAAGTTCTAACCTCAAACCTTGGATTTTACGTCGCTGCGCATGCGCCACCCCCACTCCTTCGTTTCATTTTTACACTGCTGCGAACTGGAGTGGATTGAAGACCGTACTGGAGTGAAACAATTTCCCCACCACTGCATTAATTACCCCCACCACTCGAAAACCCGAGGAGCGATACGAGCCCGATTTTCGCGTCAGTCGTCAACGAGTTTTCATAGCGAAAAGTCGTTGGCGACTCGGTAAGAGGTTCAAATATATAGTAGGCCTATATATATTTGAACTTCTTATACTACGTTGCGTTCTTTAATGCAATGTGGTATGTGTGTGTGTGTGTGTGTGTGTGTGTGTGTGTGTGTGTGTGTGTGTGTGTGTGTGTGTGTGTAAATATTAGTTGTAAGTTGCACTTAATTTAAGAATTAATTTGCGCATTGCGATGTTAGTTATAAGTTGTGTTTAGCGTTAAGGTGTATTAATTTTAAGAATAATGATGGTATTTGGTTGTGTTGAATTATTTGATATTTAATAATGATGTGTTGTTAGTTTTAAGTGTTGGTATTTATAATTAATGTTGTTGTTTTGCCTTTCAGCTAGATGATAGGGGGTAGATTAACTGTAAATTCAGAAGTTCCGTTGAACTTCACTTAGAAGGGGTGGGACATCCGCAAATTGCGGACTAGGTTTTTGCATTTTGTTTAGGAATATGATGGGTGGGATTAGTTGGGTGGGTGTTAGAGTTGCGTTTCTGCATTAGCTGTTCCAGTTTCCCTTCGAATTCACGGTTACGGATGGACCCGGACCGGCCCGTTACGGATGGACCCGGACGGGCCAAACAAAATTGCGTCGATGTCCCTCGCAGAACGTAACTAGTGGGTTGGGAGTGGGAACCGTTAGGCAAACAGGGTGGTGGGAACAGTTACTACT
>CM061531.1:149545980-149634378 GCA_030545055.2 Neoaliturus tenellus
ACCGAGTGCAAATCGTATTCTTTGTTTTTTTCCATTTTCACGAGAAACTCGGAAAACGTTGTTTATGTTTACAATCAATGTGTTTACAATAAACTGCTGGTCTTAACAAACAGCTGTATTTAACGGAAGATGATTGAGCGGATCCGCTATACGATAAATAAGGGATAAAATAGCGGATAGCGTTTAGTATTACCACTTACCGTATGTTGCAAAAACTCTCTATTATCATAACACAAGAACAAAAATCCATTGAAACTATTAGATATTTTCTAAAAAAATTAAAAAGAAACTTTTTATTTTAAAAATAAAAACATAGAGAATAGTTTACCAATGCATGGTATTATAAAATCTAATATTATTTAAAGAAATGAAGATGTTCCTTGTTGAAGAACCGATTCTTAAATTAAAAAAAAATAATTTAATTCTGTTTAAGGATCTAACCTTATGTCGTATTAGCAATTATATCAAAGAGTTTCAATAAAAATAAATGTAAGACCGATCTTTCAGTAACACTGATAGAAGAAAAGGCCATGGTTCACACGCTACAGCAGCTGCAAGCAGCAAGTAAGGATGAGTCACATGACACACTGAAAATAAGCTGACAAGTACAACATCACAAGCATGGCTGGGCTGTCAACGGTGGTGATGGTAGACCAGACCATGGCTGTAATAGTACCTGAGATTGTTGAAGTTACATCAGCCACTAGTGAGGACATGTCTCTCACACAGTACAACCTGGCAGTCAAGTAAAACAATACGTGCATGGCTGGGTTGTTGGCGGTGATGATGGAAGACCATGGCTGTAACGGTACCTGACTTTGTTGACGTTACATCAGTCGCTAGTGATTACATGTCTCTGCAGTCAAGTAAAACAGTACGTGCATGGCTGGGTTGTTGGCGGTGATGATGGAAGACCATGGCTGTAACGGTACCTGACTTTGTTGACGTTACATCAGTCTCTAGTGAGGACATGTCTCTGCAGTCAAGTAAAACAATACGTGCATGGCTGGGTTGTTGGCGGTGATGATGGAAGACCATGGCTGTAACGGTACCTGACTTTGTTGACGTTACATCAGTCTCTAGTGAGGACATGTCTCTGCAGTCAAGTAAAACAATACGTGCATGGCTGGGTTGTTGGCGGTGATGATGGAAGACCATGGCTGTAACGGTACCTGACATTGTTGACGTTACATCAGTCTCTAGTGAGGACATGTCTCTGCAGTCAAGTAAAACAATACGTGCATGGCTGGGTTGTTGGCGGTGATGATGGAAGACCATGGCTGTAACGGTACCTGACTTTGTTGACGTTACATCAGTCTCTAGTGAGGACATGTCTCTGCAGTCAAGTAAAACAATACGTGCATGGCTGGGTTGTTGGCGGTGATGATGGAAGACCATGGCTGTAACGGTACCTGACTTTGTTGACGTTACATCAGTCTCTAGTGAGGACATGTCTCTGCAGTCAAGTAAAACAATACGTGCATGGCTGGGTTGTTGGCGGTGATGATGGAAGACCATGGCTGTAACGGTACCTGACTTTGTTGACGTTACATCAGTCTCTAGTGAGGACATGTCTCTGCAGTCAAGTAAAACAATACGTGCATGGCTGGGTTGTTGGCGGTGATGATGGAAGACCATGGCTGTAACGGTACCTGACTTTGTTGACGTTACATCAGTCTCTAGTGAGGACATGTCTCTGCAGTCAAGTAAAACAATACGTGCATGGCTGGGTTGTTGGCGGTGATGATGGAAGACCATGGCTGTAACGGTACCTGACTTTGTTGACGTTACATCAGGCGCTAGTGAGAACATGTCTCTGCAGTCAAGTAAAACAATACGTGCATGGCTGGGTTGTTGGCGGTGATGATGGAAGACCATGGCTGTAACGGTACCTGACTTTGTTGACGTTACATCAGTCTCTAGTGAGGACATGTCTCTGCAGTCAAGTAAAACAATACGTGCATGGCTGGGTTGTTGGCGGTGATGATGGAAGACCATGGCTGTAACGGTACCTGACTTTGTTGACGTTACATCAGTCTCTAGTGAGGACATGTCTCTGCAGTCAAGTAAAACAAAACGTGCATGGCTGGGTTGTTGGCGGTGATGATGGAAGACCATGGCTGTAACGGTACCTGACTTTGTTGACGTTACATCAGTCTCTAGTGAGGACATGTCTCTGCAGTAAAGTAAAACAATACGTGCATGGCTGGGTTGTTGGCGGTGATGATGGAAGACCATGGCTGTAACGGTACCTGACATTGTTGACGTTACATCAGGCGCTAGTGAGGACATGTCTCTGCAGTCAAGTAAAACAATACGTGCAAGGCTGGGTTGTTGGCGGTGATGATGGAAGACCATGGCTGTAACGGTACCTGACATTGTTGACGTTACATCAGTCTCTAGTGAGGACATGTCTCTGCAGTAAAGTAAAACAATACGTGCAAGGCTGGGTTGTTGGCGGTGATGATGGAAGACCATGGCTGTAACGGTACCAGAAATTGTTGACGTTACATCAGGCGCTAGTGAGGACATGTCTCTGCAGTAAAGTAAAACAATACGTGCAAGGCTGGGTTGTTGGCGGTGATGATGGAAGACCATGGCTGTAACGGTACCTGAAATTGTTGACGTTACATCAGGCGCTAGTGAGGACATGTCTCTCACACAGTACAACCTGGCAGTAAAGTAAAACAATACGTGCAAGGCTGGGTTGTTGGCGGTGATGATGGAAGACCATGGCTGTAACGGTACCTGAAATTGTTGACGTTACATATGTCGCTAGTGAGGACATGTCTCTGCAGTCCAGTAAAACAATACGTGCATGGCTGGGTTGTTGGCGGTGATGATGGAAGACCATGGCTGTAACGGTACCTGACATTGGTGACGTTACATCAGTCGCTAGTGAGGACATGTCTCTTACACAATACAACCTGGCAAACAAGTAAAACATTACGTGCATGGCTGGATTGTTGGCGGTGATGATGGAAGACCATGGCTGTAACGGTACACGACTTTGTTGACGTTACATCAGGCGCTAGTGAGGACATGTCTCTGCAGTCCAGTAAAACAATACGTGCATGGCTGGGTTGTTGGCGGTGATGATGGAAGACCATGGCTGTAACGGTACCTGACTTTGTTGACGTTACATCAGTCTCTAGTGAGGACATGTCTCTGCAGTCCAGTAAAACAATACGTGCAAGGCTGGGTTGTTGGCGGTGATGATGGAAGACCATGGCTGTAACGGTACCTGACTTTGTTGACGTTACATCAGGCGCTAGTGAGAACATGTCTCTGCAGTCCAGTAAAACAATACGTGCATGGCTGGGTTGTTGGCGGTGATGATGGAAGACCATGGCTGTAACGGTACCTGACTTTGTTGACGTTACATCAGGCGCTAGTGAGAACATGTCTCTGCAGTCCAGTAAAACAATACGTGCATGGCTGGGTTGTTGGCGGTGATGATGGAAGACCATGGCTGTAACGGTACCTGACTTTGTTGACGTTACATCAGGCGCTAGTGAGGACATGTCTCTGCAGTCCAGTAAAACAATACGTGCATGGCTGGGTTGTTGGCGGTGATGATGGAAGACCATGGCTGTAACGGTACCTGACATTGGTTGACGTTACATCAGGCGCTAGTGAGGACATGTCTCTGCAGTCCAGTAAAACAATACGTGCATGGCTGGGTTGTTGGCGGTGATGATGGAAGACCATGGCTGTAACGGTACCTGACATTGTTGACGTTACATCAGGCGCTAGTGAGAACATGTCTCTGCAGTCCAGTAAAACAATACGTGCATGGCTGGGTTGTTGGCGGTGATGATGGAAGACCATGGCTGTAACGGTACCTGACATTGTTGACGTTACATCAGGCGCTAGTGAGGACATGTCTCTGCAGTCCAGTAAAACAATACGTGCATGGCTGGGTTGTTGGCGGTGATGATGGAAGACCATGGCTGTAACGGTACCTGACTTTGTTGACGTTACATCAGGCGCTAGTGAGAACATGTCTCTGCAGTCCAGTAAAACAATACGTGCATGGCTGGGTTGTTGGCGGTGATGATGGAAGACCATGGCTGTAACGGTACCTGACATTGTTGACGTTACATCAGGCGCTAGTGAGGACATGTCTCTGCAGTCCAGTAAAACAATACGTGCAAGGCTGGGTTGTTGGCGGTGATGATGGAAGACCATGGCTGTAACGGTACCTGACTTTGTTGACGTTACATCAGTCTCTAGTGAGGACATGTCTCTGCAGTCCAGTAAAACAATACGTGCATGGCTGGGTTGTTGGCGGTGATGATGGAAGACCATGGCTGTAACGGTACCTGACATTGTTGACGTTACATCAGGCGCTAGTGAGAACATGTCTCTGCAGTCCAGTAAAACAATACGTGCATGGCTGGGTTGTTGGCGGTGATGATGGAAGACCATGGCTGTAACGGTACCTGACATTGTTGACGTTACATCAGGCGCTAGTGAGGACATGTCTCTGCAGTCCAGTAAAACAATACGTGCAAGGCTGGGTTGTTGGCGGTGATGATGGAAGACCATGGCTGTAACGGTACCTGACTTTGTTGACGTTACATCAGTCTCTAGTGAGGACATGTCTCTGCAGTCCAGTAAAACAATACGTGCATGGCTGGGTTGTTGGCGGTGATGATGGAAGACCATGGCTGTAACGGTACCTGACTTTGTTGACGTTACATCAGGCGCTAGTGAGAACATGTCTCTGCAGTCCAGTAAAACAATACGTGCATGGCTGGGTTGTTGGCGGTGATGATGGAAGACCATGGCTGTAACGGTACCTGACATTGTTGACGTTACATCAGGCGCTAATGAGGACATGTCTTGTGACGTAATTTTCCCTAGGTGTGAAACTTAGAGACACATAAACAATAAATTCTTCTCGTAGTAGAAAATAAACATACTTCAGATTTTTTTGAATGAGAAAACATTTAGCAAAATAGGGAAAAAAATAAATCAAATGAAAAAAAACTTTCCTTCTAAAGTAAAACAACAGAATATCACAGTCTTGGTAGTTAAACAAAATAAAATGACTTCTTCAATAGATAAAGGGGAAAAAATCACAGCTCGTTTCAGTCTGATAGTTGTTAATCTAACGGTATTGTCAAGGGAGATTCGTTACATCGATGAGGACAAAGGATCCATCGGCGAAGAAGAATCGTTTTCTCTTGGGTCGGAACCTCTTCCATGGTCGGAGCGTCGGGATCGGTTTGTACTCGGGTTAGGGAGTCTGCTCAAGGGGTAGAGAGTGCGGCAGCTGGATCCGCGGGGCGAGCGAGAGGTACCCGAAGGTCGGAAAGGGTCTACCGACGCCAGGTCCTTCAACAGGGCTTCCAGACTATACCTTATTCAGGACCTCATCCATAATAGTTCCGGTGTCCTTAAACGTGGTTTCTTCCGGTTCTAAGGAGGCCACTGCCATCGTTTCCTCAACTGGTAGGATGTCTTGTTCGTCCATCATAAGGGGAAAAAAGGGGATGGAGATCGGGTGGGCAAGTCGCTGGCGTCGACCATTACGAAGTCATTCTCGACGGGGACAGGAGCAGCAAGATCTTCCTTCGCTTCCTCGCCCTTTTTGGGGATGTGGACGAGGTTAAAGCTAATCGGGGACTCATTTGGTTGAAATTATCTTCGATTGCCTCGATGAGAGTCTCCAACATGGGCGCCCACGAGGACCAGAAATCGTGGGCCTAACCTTTAATAACGCACTTGCCACCCGAGGGTTGGAAGTGCAGGTTGAACTTGGGTGGCGTGGGGGAGTCCAATGTCTTGCAGCAGACATAAGCAGCACAGTCTACGCTTCCAGTTGGTTGGCGTAAGCAGGCCGTATTTCCTAGCAGGAACCATTCGTATTTCTGGAAGGGCGTCGCCAGATCTTCCACCAGTCCCTTGAAGTATGCCAGTATGTCTTGGATGATTGTATACCTCGCTCGGCCCAAATAGTGGACAGGGTGTATTGCCTTTCATTTGGGCCAGGCCACCACTAGGATCCAGTGGCATTCGTTCGGTAGATGAACAGGAAAGAAAATTATGTCCTTATTGGAAAGATTTCTCCCTTGGTGCCAGCGCCATACTCGAGCAAAACCTCACTGCTTGAACGTCACATACAGAAACGTATCAAACGAGAATACGCTGAGTCGGCCGGGGTTTAGGAGGATTCGCCGTTCCAGGAGCCTCAGGAACCCAGCGATGGCAAGGTCATCCACCAACTCTGTTTTCCAAGGGGGAATGGAAGGCGTTTTCAGGTATTTGCACCAAACTTCTAAGATCGTCCATCTCGGATTTAATAGGGGAACATGCACCGTACCTGCGAACATACAAAGCGCGAGTGTAAGCGCATGCAAGAGAAGCTTTTGCGGAAGGGAACTTGTAGTAGTGGATTTGGTTTTGGAAAGTAATGTTTGGTCAGTATCTAAACGGTACCTGACATTGTTGTCGTTACATCAGCCGCTAGTGAGGCTAGTCTCTCACACAGTAACTAAGAAGACAAGTACATCTTACGTGCATGGCTGGGCTGTCGCAGGTGGCGATGGAAAACTAGGCCGTACCTATGAGGGCACCTAAAATTGTCTGATATTGTTAAAATTATGACAGGCAAAATTATTGGAGAGTCCTATGACTTCATCCCTTTTAAGACGCCGACGCTACAAGGGCGTATTTCAAGACGAATATGAATAAAGGATGAGTAAATGGGTATTATCCCTTGTGTAGCTTTGCACTGGATATGATAAGCTGATTCTTTAGACAGGTTTATAAATTAAAATCCAAACAAACAGTTGGTCTAATTTCAAACCACTAAAAAGCTACCAACTTTTCCCCAAGTCGATTCGGTTTTCAAGGCGCTATCCTAAATTTGAATAATAAAACTGGGGACAGACTGCCACTATCCTCTTCAACTGCCAGGATTTTAAACTAATTTCAAAGAACAATATAAAGTAAAAGTAGTAAGTGATTACTTATTAAACACTAAAGCTTGAGGTTTCTATTACAAATTAACGACTTTTTTACCATTTCAGTATAAACTATCGAGAACTTTATCTAATTTGGTTAGTTATATTAATTGTACTCTTTTCGCCAGCATGTTTTAGAACAAAATGATCAAGAATAATTTTATCGTGACGTTTTTTATGACTGGTAAGAAAATTTCATTAAAGTTCATTTTCTGTCTCCTTTCATATTTGTAATTAAAATGTAACTTTCTCTTTACATTATTTTCCTGAAGTCGTATTTGAGGCAATTTTAATAAGAAATAGATAATTTTACCAAATAAATGAATTTACACAGCAGTGATTTTTCTTAATCATTACATTATCCATATACCACTTTTTATTCTGCTCACATGTCCTAAAGGCAAAATAATGTTTATAACTGAATCAGTATAAAACCAGTCTCTTAGTTTTAGTTAAACCAGCAGGAGTTTTGACAATAGTTAGATTTTACCGAGCATTTGTCCTCTCCAAATAGCCTTTACTCTAAAATGTAATATCTTATAAAATAAGTACTGTTTACATAGAAGGGTAGTCCTAATAAGTGTATTGCTAACAAAAACAATGCCCATAATTTATCGATGCGATGAACGATAATCACTAACAACAACCGTGGCCAACAGTCGCACACCGGCCGCGTAACTGGGTGTTGTAAACGTTATGACGGTCATTTGAACGTGCCGCTTGTTGGCGAGACTGACGTTTAATGTGTTATTTGATATTCAGTATCTGGCTGTTCAGTTCAAATTGGCCTTAGGGCTTAGCACCGACCAGAGCTAATTACGAATGATCCGCTTATGTTTCGAATCAAGCAATAACTTACGATATTTGAAAAGATTTTCTATTTTCAATTACGTGTGGTGGTGTTTTGGAATGTTAAAAATTTTAAACTGTTTGATAAATTACACAAACGTTAGTACTTTATTCAACAATATTTTATTTAAAGAGTTTTCTATGAAAAAAAGTTTATATACATTAATCTAACTCCTATGTAACTGCGTGGAGATAAACTAGATTGTTTTACTAGTATATGCAAAAACTAAGGTGATTTGGTTTTTATAGATCTTATTACGGTGCAAATATAATATGTGTTATTTGCAATGAGTTAATTTTTTACCTGGTCTATGTTATCTTGTAATAACATTTCTCACAAACCGTGGTTGCTATGTATAGTGTAAAGTACTATTGATAAATTTAACTTCGTAATGAAGAGTAATGTGGAGCAAGTTGACAGCAGTGTCATCGTTGACGTGATGAGGATGACGCGGACGCGAGGCGACATTGCCTGACAATATCAGATTATGATAAGCGACTCCGGGATTGCATTTACATTGTAGATGTAACCTTGTGCCGCCGTTATAAACATTGTTCAAAGGAATTTGAAATCGCCTCGTGTAACTTTCCTTAACACTGAATAGGGAACTTTATAATAGGCTAGCCATATTATAAAGTAAACTATTACTTCGAAATATAAACTATTATTTCTAAAAGAACTGCGTTTTTTGGTAGACCTACCGGAATCTTCCGGTTTTTCATAGTTCTTTTTTCCTTCATCATGATTCTACTATTTTAAAATCTTCCTTCTTGTTACTTCTCCCTATTGTTATTGAATGTTCATACATGTTTTGTTATTGAATGCTCATACATCTTTATTTTATTTATTGTGCGTCTTCATCTATGTAGGAAGTTGGTTTTATAGTTTTGTAACTGTCTTCACATAAATACTTCTTGAAGTATTCTGTTAAACATTTAAGTATCCGCCATCCCACATAAAAGAGGAACATACGGTGGTTTATGCAATGTATTTTTTAAGTATTCCTTAATGATAGCACTTGAGAATACTAACTGTTTAAATATCTTGTTATTGGCCCTATTGCACAACTATATGTGTATAGTTCTTCTTTTGTTAGACGTATTTTAATATCATATTTAAGACTCTAAAACAATTTAGTTGTTCAACACTATTTTTTACAATACCAATTATAATGTAAGTATCGATTCTAATAAAGTTAATTTCCAAATGTGTTGTGGTGCATAGTCTCCGAAAAAAAAGACAATTTTCGTTCCCTTACTTAAAATTACTATAGATAAATAATTCAGCGAGTTCACAATATATGCACTTTTAGTCATTCAAGAAGAATTGGGGTAAAAGATTTGTAAAAAAAACTTCTGTGTAAATATCAGGAGAAATAATATCTTCAATTTTTCTCTTCTGATTTTTCTTCTTACATTCCTATTCTTATTCTAAAATACATGTTGTTGTTCCTTTTCATTTCTAGTTTAAATTTGAGGAATTCATTAATCTCTTTCCGCTAGTGTTTCTATATCAAAATAATTGTCACCCATTAAAGTTGAATTTTCTTCATCCGTTGCAGTTGAAGTAGAACTCATCGTGATGATGCTATCGTAAGTTTAGCTATCGAGTAACATTTTACTTTCTCGTCCTAGTTTTACTTTCCACCCAGGAAAAAGTATTGTTTTAGTAAAAAGTTTCGCTGTAGTTACTAATAGGAACGAAGAAGTATAAAATGAAAGATACAGGTATCTACCATGCCATCACAATGGTTATGATGGACAACCATCATTTGTAATATTTGGTTTCAAAATAAAGAAAAAGATTGAATGGAATACCTTTAGAGAAGTTTCCAATGTTAAATGGGCCAATGTTAAATTAATTGTTGAAAAACCATGGCTGTAACGGTACCTGACATTGTTGACGTTACATCAACCGCTAGTGAGGACATGTCACACACACAGTAACCAGAAGACAATTACAACATCAACGAATTTCGAATTCGCAAGTTTATTTTCCCGTTTTCAAACTGGAAACGAAAACGAAAAATAGTCGCAATAGAAGTGCTATTGGCGAACCACAGTTATGGGAATCGGAAGGTTGTGGGCGAACCACAGGAAAAGATGCTAGTCGTGGGAAAAGGAAGCAAGCGAAAATCGTAAGTTAATACCGATGAAACAAACTTAAAGAGTACCATGCAACCAGCTTCCTTCCTATATAATATTATCTACGACCAAACCATACGAGTAGTGGGGAATGGGGGCTTTTGGGCCAGTTCAAGGTCACCCGAGCGATGACGTCATCGATGACGTCATCGAGGTCAATGACCTCATCGATGACGTCATCGATTGCATCATCGATGACGTCATCACCAATGACGTCACTTCCATGACGTCACACCCATGACGTCACAGAAATGACGTGCTGATGACGTCATCATCCCTTACGTCACCAAGATGACGTCATCGATGTCACAAAGGTCAAGGTCACGCTGAAACCTAAAATTTTTTGACACTTTTGCTGTTTCTCGCACTACGCTCCGAGTTTCAGTCACAGTTACCATGACCTTGACGACTTGGAGCGAATTTGCGATGAGAAACAGCAAAAGTGCTGAGGAAACTTGAAGTTTGCAACGTGACTCTGCCTAAACCGTCATGTGACACCGCTCGGGTGACCTTGAACTGACCCAGAAGCCCCCATTCGACCATTACTGCAACCGCGATGCGCACCCTAAGACAGACACCGAGCGACTGACTGTCCGGCTCCGCGCACTCTAGGTATATGGGAAGTGGTGGGGGAATTGCGATGACCTTGGAAAAGTTAAAAATGCCAAGTCAGGTAGCACTGTTTCGGTGCTACCTTAAATTTACATGTTAAAGTGTGATGACCTTGAGGTTGACTGAAAACTTGGGACTTAGGATTGTTTTTAAAGATGTATCTAAAGAATCTTCAGATTTGAGTCAACACTTAGAAAAATTTACTCTTAGTACAACTGTTTAATGTGTATTTGCCAGAGTTTAAGAACAGTTATTTGCCAGAACTGCGATGACCTTGGGAAACTTTTAAATCTCAAGCAAGGGAGCACCGTTTTGGTGCTACCTTAATTGTACATGTTTATTAGTTGGAGTTAAAGTGTGATGACCTTGAGACTGTTTCAAAGATTTATCCAAAGTACCTCCAGGTTTGAGCCAACACTTAGAAAAATTACTCTTTGTACAACAATTTGATGTTGTTTCCATAGTTTAAGTGTGTTGACCTTGAACTGGTTAAAATGAAAACTTTAATTCAAAACCGCACAGCGGAGTGCATGATACAGATGTGCACCCCATGACAGTCGGCGAGCGACTGACTCTCAGACCTTGCGTACTCTAGGCATATGGGAAGTGGTGGGGGAAATCTCAAGGTCATACAAACGGAGTTTTAAAAAAGTCAAAGAGTAGAGAGACTACTCTACTCTTCAGAGTTAAAGTTGTCTTGGTACGACAATTCGATGTTGTCCCAGAGTTAAAGTGTGGCGACCTTGAGGTTGACTGTAAACTTGGGACTTAGGATTGTTTTTAAAGATGTATCTAAAGAATCTTCAGATTTGAGTCAACACTTAGAAAAATTACTCTTTGTTCAACAATTTGATGTTGTTTCCATAGTTTAAGTGTGTTGACCTTGAACTGGTTAAAATGAAAACTTTAATTCAAAACCGCACAGCGGAGTGCATGATACAGATGTGCACCCCATGACAGTCGGCGAGCGACTGACTCTCAGACCTTGCGTACTCTAGGCATATGGGAAGTGGTGGGGAAATCTCAAGGTCATACAAACGGAGTTTTAAAAAAGTCAAAGAGTAGAGAGACTACTCTACTCTTCAGAGTTAAAGTTGTCTTGGTACGACAATTCGATGTTGTCCCAGAGTTAAAGTGTGGCGACCTTGAGCATAAGAGTTAAAGTTTTCTTTGTAAGACAATTCGATATCGTCCCAGAGTTAAAGTGTGATGACCTTGAGGTTGACTGTAAACTTGGGACTTAGGATTGTCTTTAAAGATGTATGCAAAGAATCTTCAGATTTGAGTCAACACTTAGAAAAATTTACTCTTAGTACAACTGTTTAATGTGTATTTGCCAGAGTTTAAGTGTGATGACCTTGAGTCAAAACACAGAAATACTACAAGTCGATGCCATCCCAGAGTTAAAGTGTGGTGACCTTGAGTAAAAACATAGAAATATCCAAGCCATGTTCGTCCAAAGGTAAAGTGTAATAACCTTGAGTGAAAAACTTGTAAAACACTTACATGTACAGAGTTGGAGAACAGCGATGCTTACCGCATGCAAGCCTGAGGCACACTGGCTGAGCACCGTAGCGTAGCGTAGGGACTCGACTATGGTGGGGGTACTGCCAACACTTAGAGTAGAAGTGTAGTGGGTGACCTTGAACCACCCCTGAGAGGTGGAACCCCCCCCCCCCCGGTCTCCATTTTTTGGGGGGCGGAACCCCCCCCCGTCTCCATTTTTTGGGGGGCGGAACCCCCCCCCCCGAGGGGCGAACCCCGCCCCCGCCCCATGCTGGCCGCCTCCGCCCCATGACGTAGTGACGTGGGGCGACCGGTGGGGATATAAGGCGGCCCGGCCACAGCCGCCTCGCAGTCCGCTCCCGAGCGTTGAACGTGAACGATCGGGACGGACCGCTATAGGCATCACTAAACACTGAAAGGCGCCTTCACTGTTTAGCGAAGCCTAATGTAACTTTAAGACTTGTATTAGTTTTAAGACTTGTATTAGTTTTAAGACTTGTATTAATTGTAAGATATTGGGTTTTGGTGTTGGGAATTGTTTTATATTTGAGTGTTTTTAATTGTACCCTATGTGTTTAATGTGTATGTTCCAGCATTTACCATGTTGAGCTCAACTTATTCCGTAAGTGTGTTATATTATAGAAAGTTATTACAGAATAAGTATTCCCTCTTGAGCTCAAAATTAAATTTTAAAGTCAGGGAACGGGAGTAGGCCCCCGTGTAAAATCATTTTATACCAACGCTAGCATGGGTCCTCTCAGGCATGCAAAAGGTTGCGGCTGGGTTGGGAACCGGTCCGTTTGTACGCTGGCAGGCAAAAGGTTGCGGCGGCCTCTGCACTCGGACCGAGGATGTAAGCCACTAGGGCTGTCCTCAACCTCTCTCAAAATTATGTAAATGAAACTTTGTTAGCTATTTGAGATTTTGTCCCCAAACTTATTCTGTAATATTTCTTTATATGTGTTTATTTATTAACTTATTCTGTGTTATATTTATTTAATGTGTATACGCTTGTTTTAGCACTCCCCCTTGAGCTTTTTCACAGCTCAAAGTAAATTGTAAAGACAGGGAACGGGAGTAGGCCCCCGTGTAAAATCATTTTATACCAACGCTAGCATGGGTCCTCTCAGGCATGCAAAAGGTTGCGGCTGGGTTGGGAACCGGTCCGTTTGTACGCTGGCAGGCAAAAGGTTGCGGCGGCCTCTGCACTCGGACCGAGGACGTAAGCCACTAGGGCTGTCCTCAACCTCTGTTTCCCTTCTGGAAACTCAAAATTATGTAAATGAATTTTTGTTAGATATTTGTGTTTTTGTCCCCAAGGCCCCCGAACATTCGTGGTTCGCCATGGATGTACGGGGGCCGAAATTTTTTAATGTTCGTGTGGCCTTGACCTAGTAACGAGTTATAAAAATTTATTGCATTGCTAAACTTAAATATTAAAAATAGGGAACGGGAGTAGGCCCCCGTGTAAAATCATTTTATACCAACGCTAGCATGGGTCCTCTCAGGCATGCAAAAGGTTGCGGCTGGGTTGGGAACCGGTCCGTTTGTACGCTGGCAGGCAAAAGGTTGCGGCGGCCTCTGCACTCGGACCGAGGACGTAAAGCCACTAGGGCTGTCCTCAACCTCTCTCAAAATTATGTAAATGAATCTTTGTTAGCTATTGAAAAAGTTAGCAATGCAGTAAATGTTTAAAAGTCTTGCGTGGTGAAGGTCAGACAACATTGGATGTTTGCTGTTGTCATAGTTGGGTCTCTTCGGAGGCTTCAGCGATGACAACCTAAATGCCCCAGGTGGGGCTTTATTTTTTAAAATTTTTTCGTGACCTTGACCTAAATTCCTAACGGTTAGGTATTACTAACATACAAGTCTGCTGTTGTCCATAGTTGGGTTTCTTCGGAGGCTACAGCGATGGCAACCTAAATGCCCCAGGTGGGGCTTTATTTTTTTAAAGTTTTTTTAGTGACCTTGACCTAAATATAGTAAAGCCTCGTCTCCATTTTTAGGGGGAGACTCAGACTTAGAGTAGAAGTGTAGTCGGTGAACCACCCCTGAGGGGCGAACCCCCCCCCCCCAAGGGGCGAGCCCCGCCCCCGCCCCTCTGGACTTAGAATATTTTCGTAGATGTAAATGAAGTACCTCCAGGTTTGAGCCAACACTTAGAAAATTTTACTTTTTCTGAGACACTCAGACTTAGAGTAGAAGTGTAGTTGGTGACCTTGAACCACCCCTGAGGGGCGGACCCCCCCCCCCCTTCACCCGCATCAGCCCCCGCCCCTCTGGACTTAGAATATTTCCGTAGATGTAAATGAAGTACCTACAGGTTTGAGCCAACACTTAGAAAACTTTACTGTTGGTATATTGGTATAGCAGTTCGATGGTTCGCTAGAGTTTAAGTCCGCTGACCTAGAAGTTGAAGTAGAGGGTGACCTTGGACTGAGACAATAAGTAATCGTGTGGGTACGAATAAAACCCGCAATGGTTGCAGTACAGATTGCATTTCTTATTAAAACCATCACAGGTTGTAAAAAAAAAAAACATGATTATTTCATGACACTATTCATAATACTACATGTTTTATGAATATTACAGTGCAGTCAGTATTCCAGAAACCATTTATTAAATAAATTGTGTTTAAAACCTGATCTTTTAACAATTTATGGAATATAAACCTTATTTATCTAACTTAACGCTTGTTGATATATTTATTTAAAGTGTTTGTTTAAATCTATCTTAATCCAATGTTTTCCAATGGTGACCTTGACCTATAGTCCACTTTTCCCCCACCCCTCCATTGCCGTTATAAAAGGGCGCGGCCATGTGTGCCGCTCATTATTGCGTGGACATTCACCGAGTGCACACTCAAAGCCAAACTGTAAAAAATGGCCCTTTGCGATATTTGTGGTGAGTTTTTCCAAGACGAAGATATCTTTGTTTTACACCGAGAATTGCATCATGAAGAGGACAGAAAAGAAGAGATTGTAGTAAGTGAAGAAGACTTGAATGCGATTGATCGGTTTTTGGAAAACCACCAGAACCAGATGGACGACTGGGATAGCTATCTACAGTTACACCGAGAATTGCATGAAGAGGACAGAAAAGAAGAGATTATAGTAAGTGAAGAAGACTTGGATGCGATTGATCGGTTTTTGGAAAACCCTCAGAAGCAGATGGACGACTGGGCTAGCTATCTACAGTTAATCCAAAGAAGAAGACCAAGTGTTATTCAATTTGCCGGAGCTGGACCATCTACAGCTGGAGGATTTATTCAAGAAGAGGAAATGGAAGAAGAAGATACGGAAGAAGAAGAAGTGGAAGATGTAAGACAACTGCGTACCCAAGAAGAGGATATGGAAGAAGAGGATACAGAAGAAGTGGAAGATATAAGACAACTGCGCACCACAGCCTTGCCAGGACCAGTTGTAACTCATTTCAAAATTAATAACGTGCAATTAGAATTGGAAAATTTTATAACACAAGCTAAAAAACTAGTTGTAAAAACATTGACGGAAGAATTGGCAAGATTGAACTTTATTAAATTTGGATTGGTGTTGGAGGCTATGTTTACTAATACCGATGGTGAAAACTCACCAAGAGCATTCATTGCTAAAAACCGAACCCTTACAACCACATCTGATATCAAAGAAATTTTAGAAGAATGTTTGGTTGAACTGCTAGTGAAACTTCAAGAACATGAAGGATGAGGATCCGGCTGGACGCTATCATCAATTGAAGGTATGGATGTGAGGGTTCACAAGCATGGATATGGTATGAGGGGTAGCAGCTTTATCCCTCTACCAAAGGTGATCCGAGATACAAGATCATGTATCAATGTGAAAAATGAGGATAATGAATGTTTCCGGTATGCAATGTTAGCAAAACATGTGGAAGACCATCCCTGTAGACCTAGCATAGCATACGAAGCTGTTCAACACCGCTATAACTTCCAAGGTATGTCGTATCCTGTTAGTCTTAATGATGTTGCTAAATTTGAAAGAAAAAACCCAGGAGTTTCAGTTAATGTGTTTGGTTTAGACGAATCAAATAACGTATACCCGTTACGAGTAACAAAGACTGAACGTCAAAATCATACAGATTTGCTGCTATTGACCAAAGGTGAAATATCACATTATGTTTACATCAAGAACTTTGAAACTTTGGTTGGACGACAAGTGACTAAAAAGAAAATTAGAGTAACAGTGTGTAAGAGATGCTTTTGTTTCACAAATAAAGACTTGAGACGTGGAGGATCGGAGTGGTTGTCGGAACACCAGCGGCTTTGTAATGACAACTATGAAGTGAAGATTAGTCTGCCACCACCATCTAAAGCATTTGTCCAGTTCAATAAAACAGTTCACCAATACCGGATTCCACTAGTTATCTACGCTGACTTTGAATCCACGTTAGTGCCGCAGGAACTTCCGGATGGTGAAGTAACTAGAAGAACCAAATATCAATTGCATCAACCTAACAGTTTTTGCTTATTAGTGAAATCTACTTTGCCTGAAGAACAATTGCAACACTATGGTTTAACATCCACTCCGATACTCTACCGTGGGGAAGAAGCTGCTAAGTATTTTGTAGACCAGTTGTATGACATTGCTGAAAAGGCGGAACGCTTATACGGTAATGTTTTACCCATGGAACCTTTGAACGAAAATCAACAAGAAGAATACATTTCAGCAACAAGATGTTATCTATGCAAGAAGAGCTTCAGTGAAGAAAATCAAAAAGTAAGAGATCATGATCACCTCACAGGGTTATACAGAGGACCTGCTTGTAATTCATGCAATATAAATTACAAACTGCCAAACTTTATCCCTGTCGTGTTACACAATCTTAGCGGCTATGACTCCCACTTCATTATCCCAGAGTTAGGACGAGATGATGGAAAAATCGAAGTATTAGCTGAAACATTGGAGAAGTACATCAGTTTCTCAAAAACAGTAGGTAAAATTAAACTTCGTTTAATATTATTTTCCTGTAATCTTCAGCAAAACCAAGCAACAAACGTAACGGAATATGAAAATCAAAATTTCCATTTGTATCTGGAGTGATTGTGTCTTTTGCAGGTAAAACCCATCCTGCAGGTTGTATTAAATTGGTTTCATTAGGTGATATAGATGTTAATCCCTTTAAAGTTGTTGCAATACCTACTTTTTTAGTGGAATCAACTGTTACACCTGATATTTCATATCTAATTTCATCAAACAGGAAAGCCATGGGATTATTTATAAATGGAACTCTTGTACCAGTAGTAGTACCGTCCTTTTTAGTAACTTTTCCTTCAATATACAAGTAACTTTCACATGGTAGTGTGTAAATGTCTTGATTTTGTATGGGAATACGAATTTCATCGTTATTGTTTAATTTTGATGAAGTGTAAGGGTTGTGGGTGTGATATTCTTTTTCCCATAGGGTTTCGTCGAATGTTGGACCCTGAGCTATATCCAGTATATCCATTATCGGTTACTTTTAATCCAATTCTCTCTAAGAAACGAATGTTCTCGCGTGTTAACTCCTCCACAGCTGAAGAGCTACTAATGCGGATTCCCGTAGGTTGTTCGCTTTTAAATGTTAAACCCATGATTTTGTATTAAAGTGTTGATTTTAAATGTAATCTAACCGTAATAGGCTCTTCTCGGAAATCTATCAAGTTACCGTCTTGATCCAATACGTTCAACACGATGTCTGAAATGAAAGTGGTGTTCAAAGGTAGATATACCAGGTTTTGCGGCTTTTCAACAATTTTAAATCCAGGTGGTAACTGGGGTAAAAAGTATGTATTATATGAGTATTTGCTCCATCTCTGTAAGCTCCTTGTATAATGTTACAAGTGATGTCTATACTATTGACTTTTAATATTGTTACAGTTTGTTTACCGGAATGTGTTTTATTTGGTTCTAAAATTGCTCCATCTTTGGGAAATCCTAATAAATCACCAATTGAGTCTGACTTACTGAAATCTATATAATATTTTGAAGTAAGCTCAGCTTTCATTGTATTGTTATTACCTTTTAGCGTTATATTGTCTTTTCCCATTTTATTTTGCAAAAATTCATTAATATGATCAATTTCATAAGAACCTGTGGGTAGAGTGCAAACTTCTAAGTCTGTAAACTTCCCACTGGCATCTTTTCCTTTATAATAATGCAATAAGTTATTTTTACCTTCCGTAACATTGGGAATAGAGTTGTAAGTTGTAAAATCCAACAGTGCTGCCTCCCAAAATCTTCCTTTTTGCAAGCGTAACGCTGGAAAAAGGATACTTCGTAAAGTGGACGATTTTCCTGTTAATGATACCGTATAGGAAGACATCTCAATAGTGACTGATACTTTTAGCTAGGAATTCCAAACATAAATGGCCGCATATTGAAGTATTATCAGGTTGTTCTCTTTTATAGTTGTAATATATGTTTTTAGCAGATTTAAAGTAATGTTCAAGTTCTTTAGGTGGTGGCAAATTTCCAAAACTATCAAAATAATATACATTACTATTTAGTTTCTTATAACACACCCAATGGGTGCCGGGCCCTTCAGTATTATCCAAATTTACGATTCCAGTCTCATTTTTCCATATTTTCTTTGGTAAACTGTCTTTCATAAATACTCCGCGGAAAAATGGTATTTTTAAACAGGAAATATATTTAAATAATTCAACATTAGTCAACGCTTTATGTGGTATAACCAATTGATTTCTTTTATTTAATATGCACGATACGGTCTTAGGTATAGACCAGCCCCGTTTTTTACCATTGACCATATTGTCGGTTTTTTGTTATTTTTCCTCGGAGAACGTCTTTTTAGTCTAATATTACCACCATGTTTCCTCATGGTTGATCCTTTTTTATTCTTACCCCTTATTTTTCCACCTCCTACCGCTGTTTTAGCCTTCATACCTGCTGTTACCGCTAAAGCTGCTGCTTTTTCCGCAATACTAGCGTCACTAGACTTTACTCGTTGCCAAGCTATATTCGCTAGCTTTTTATCAGCGATTGATCTATTTTTTGAATCGGTAAACGTGGAATATGCGATATCGTGTTCTTTACAAGCCTGATCTAACTTATTTATGCCTGGATCACCTCTTTCCAGTCGTTTTTTCAATTTAGTTCCTGGTCCGCAATACTGATAACCTCCCGGTATATGAAATTCGTATGGTAAAGCGTCTATTGCTCTATTTACGATAGATCCTACTGGAATACGATTTAAAGCTTTACTTAACAGAGAAACCGCTGTGGACGTAATACCGCCTCCTTTCCTTACAGTGTCTCGATATGGACTGATGTACTGGAATGTCATTATTGTCCTTTTATAACCGCAATGTACAACTTATGTGTTAACTCTATGACGAGTTGGACGTAAATGAAGTAGTTTATTGTGTTGTTATATTAAATATCAATATCACCCCAATCCGATGATCTAAACTTTTGAGTATTAGGGTTAATAAAGTAATTATTAAAAATTTCCCGCTTAATCCAATTACCTCTCTCGGATTCAGACAACCAACTATGACGTGTACGGGTTGCAATAAGATTGTACATATCAAACAATGCATTTCCTAAAACTTTAACAAGAAAATTAACAGTGACAGCATTATCCACATGTTGAGGGTCTTTAAGTTCTGTAATACGTTTATTATTACAAGTATATACTTTATGGTCCTTTAATGAAGTTGTTATAGCCTGTCCTACAGTTGCAGCATCATTTGGATCACTTCCTTGTTTTAAATTACCTATTTTCTTATCATTTGCATTAAAAATATCACCAGTTGGTTTATCTAATATCAAAGATTGACTAACTACAACACAATCGAAATCGTTGGTACCAGGAGATACGTTACGTATTTTTTTAAACCTACATATGTAAGGTTCATCATTATATGGATTAGAACATATAGTTTGTGCTACAACTGGAACATCAAAGAATTCTGTACCCATACCTATATATGATAATTTCTTTCCTTTACCATCCCAAGCATTATTCTTTTCTTCAAGTAATGTAAACTTTTCATTTCCCTGCACAAATACATCCCCTTTCCGCGATACTACTTGGTCTTGTTTTACAAATCCAGATGTTTCTTGTTTTAAAGTTTCCTTCATTTGACCCACCGTTGCTCCATCTGTTGGTGCCGAACCATCTTTTACATTTGCTAAACAATTACCAAGACAATCGATAACTCCCACATCATGTATGACACAATGATCTTTTATATATTTGAGGTTTACAGCATCATTTTCATTTTTTGGATAACCTATATCGTTAATAACAAATTTATAAAAAGAAAATCCATCTTTTGTCTTTTCAGTTATCAAGGAATGTAAATAGCGTCTATTTACGCTGTCTTTTGCATCTTTAGGGTCATCTACGTTGGATATACGTTTATTGTTAGCACTATACGTTTTCCCATTGAATTTTAACGTATTTTTTAATTCAGATGACAAATAACCTTTGTTTATTGCATCACCATTTTGATTTGGTTTACCAACGTTGATAATTCTATGATCTTCTGCGTCATATGTGTTATTTTGTAGTCTTAATGTTGGCGATATCTTTTCCTTTAATATTTTTAAATTTATTGCATCGTTTTCATCCGTAGGATCTTTTATGTTTTTTAACCTTTTATTACTCATATCATAATCTCCATCAGGTGTTTGTGGTAAACCAGCACTTCTTTTTAAACTATTCGCATAATATAACCCATCCGAGGAGTAACGTCCGAACTTGTCGACACTCATGGTACAACTGAATAGTATTCTAGGGAGTAACGCATTTTTATGAGATTACCCCACGGTTTCGGAGTTCATTCACTAAAGCCACCCATTCGTTTTCCAATCCAGTATGACCCGCTTCTTTAGCTTCATGTATTAGTTTCATTCTATCCACCAATTTATTGATATTATTGTAATAAATCACATTTGTGTTATATAGTTTCTTCATTAAACCTGTACCTGTAACAGATTTGTTTCTTTTTTTGGTTCTGGAGCACTTATATCCAAAGTGGATGACACAAACCTTCGTTTTACAGGTTTTCTTGGCATTATCGGCATTGGTTGTCTTCTCGTTGTTGGTATTAACTTGGATACAAATACTCTATATTTTAAAGACCTAGATCTAAAAACTGGTTGGTCAGCTAAATATTTTCTCCTGTATGCATTGGTGTGTTCCAAAATCTGTTTATATGCTTCCATGTCTTCTTCTTTAACTAACAATTCTAAAGGCTTTTTTTCAAATAATAATTCAAATAATCCTCTTGTGCCCTTATATCTTTGATTACCAACAATAATATTATCATGTTCATCAATGTTTACCGGGCTATTACCAACCATTAAACCTTCTTCTGTTAATCTTACTCCATAACTATGGTAGTTTTTATTAGGATTTATTCCAGCTAACATTTTTATCATGTATTTCCTTCCTAAAGGTCCTTTGTTATGAATGTTTTCACCCAACAAGCTTATGTTTGACGGACCTTCCCTTGCTTCTTCTTCTTTTTCCTCTTTACTAGCAGTTGATACATCTTCATGTCCTCTTTTAGCTTTTACTTCATATAATTCTCTTATACCACTATAGTCTGGTGATTCTAGCTCTCTTTCGGGTTCTCCGCCGGTAAAACCACTATATGTAGAGGATTCCGGGTCTTCATCACTAAAATCTTCTGATTTTACATTTTCTCTTTCAAACTTTGTAATAGGTGCAATTGCATCTCCTTCCAAAACGGGTTTAGCAAATTTTTTGTTTAATTGTTTCAAGGGTTCAGTAATAGGTTTAAAAGTAGATTCAAGAAATTTCTCCCTTTCGCTAATACCTAATTTTAATGCTCTGTTTTTATCCCGAATAGAATCACTGAGTGATTTTATTTCCTTTATTAACTTTTCTTGGTTAACCATGTTTGTAGCAAGACGTGTTGTACAACAATGAATGTTTTACATCTTGATCAGTGTATTAGTATAAATTTATCAAATCCTATCCTGTATCGACCATTGTTTAGCGGTTGTTCCTTTATAATTGTTAAAAACCCATACTTTTCACCCCAAGCCTTTCCACACAACTCTTTAAATCGTTCAAATGGCATATCCGCACTGACATGGTCATAATATATGTGTTTTAGGTTGGTTTCATCCTGTTTAAATACAATTAACATGTTTGCATTGTCTCTAATGAGCTGTTTAGGTATTTTGCTGTAAGTTTGACCAATATAAATGATATCTATGTTGTTATGTCGACCCATGGCGAAGTAATTCCTTATTGTATTTTGATTTTCACAAGATACATCGTCAAATATGAATACTGAGAATGGTTTAGCCTCTTGCGGTTGCATGACACTCTTGCTTGCGTTAAATCTAAAATATTTAACTTCAGGCACATTATTGAGTATTTGTTCCAATAACTGATATTTTGGTTGTTGTAGTGACTTTGAAAATACATATAAATTATTAAAACGTAAGCCTTTAGGGTTTGTAATCAAATTGAATACTACATTTGTTTTTCCACAATTGGAAGGACCGGTAACCAAACAACGCACCGTGTTTGGTAACAAAACACCATGTTTCCCAGTATTGAATTGAGAACCATCCACTGTGAGTTCATCTATATTATTAATAGTAAAATTGTCTTTTTGCGGTATTATCTCCATCCTTTGTAATGGTTCAACCCAAAATGATGCTCTATCATTATATTAGATCCTTTTTAGGTATCCAAGAATCTTCCGTCTTATTAAATCCTAACCATCGTACTTTAACCTTATCTTTTTTCCGTTGCAACACCTTTTCTACTAGATATACATCACCTACTGTTGATTTTAACATTTCATGTCCATAAAACCCTCCTTCCAGCAATTGTCCTTTATTATCTTTTAAAATGTAAGTTTCTGGTATTGTAGGTTGCACCTTAAATACAGTAAATACCTCATTTGTCCAGTTTGGAAGATATCTTTTACTGAATACACCTTTGTATTTGCTTATTCGCACTTTATCACCAACATTAAACCTTTTAGGCTTTAGTTTTTCAACTTTTGGTTTAGTATTCATTTTTATACGTTTTAATACAAGTTTTTCATTTTTATTAGTCACCTGGCTTGGTTTCATACCGATAGTTCTATGAAACTTGTTATTGTAATCGCTTATAAGTTTTGGTAACATATCAATCCATACGTGTGATCCTCTGTTGGAAAACATCTTATACATCGCACCTTTTAAAGTTCTGTTAAATCTTTCAATTATTGATGCTTTTACCTCTGAATTGGTTGAGTAATGGTTAATGTTGTGTTTTTTCATTAAATTTGCAAATTCCTTATTAAAATATTCTTTTCCATCATCAGTTTGTAAATGTTTTATAGTATGTTTGTCTCTTTGTATAGCTGTTTCCATTGCTTTTGTAACACTTTTACCACTTTTATCTTTTAGTGGTAAAGCATGCGCCATTTTTGAAAAACAGTTAATAATAGTCAATATGTATTTAAATCCTCTATTTTGTTTACTATAAGGAATCATTTCGATTAAATCCGCTTGATATAAATCATTTATTCCTTTTATCACTGTATTTCTTCGTGGAAACTTTCTTCTTGCAGGTTTATGAAGTTCGTTGACAATTTCTTGCTTCAAGTCCTTCATATTGCAGGTTTGAATGTTTCTTGTATCACATGTATAGTCACAATGAATGCTGTCTTTAATATTCACATCATTTATATATAGGTCAAGGTCATTCAAACTTGTGTAAAAAAATGGGGAACACGGCATTGGACTTGCCGTGTTCCCCATTTTTTTTACGGAAGGAGAAAGGAATAAGGTCGAAGTTTCAGAAGGACGAAGAATAGGTTACTAGTCGATAGGGTTTAGAGAGTAGTGACCAAAAGGAAGAGTGTGAATTTTGTCAGGCATAATGTGTCTTTTATCATCCCGAGCTGATAGTGCTCTTTTAACTTCAGTGACACTGTAGACCTCATGTTTAAAGCTTCTGATAGTGTTAAACGTTGCAGACATTGTAGAATCTTCAAACAAGCAGGTCTTGTAATGGTCAAATGTCACATGTTTCTTCAAGTACGTTGTTTTGACTCCTTTAGCTTTCTTCACTGTCGGTATGTCATTTTCCTTATACATCTTGAAGGAATATAATTTAGACATCAACGCAACTATTTCCTCCAAAGGCATTCCATTTGCTTCATCTTTAAATTTTCCAATTACTTTTTTATTCTTTTCATTGTAATTTGGATGGTTCTTCGGATAGTCAGAAAAGTCGAAATCTTCTTTGTATGGAAAAGTCCTTAGGTCTTCATACATGTCCAAAGTCTTTATCCAGTAGATAAATGCGTCAGTATCCATGTATGCGACTCCAATGTTGTCCCTTCCGTAGTGTTTAACCATTTTGTTATAATGGAAATCATACATCAGGGTTTTACTTATATCCAAAATCGACATACCGATGTATAACGGACGATCCATGACTATTGTTGTTTTATTCATACTGACAGCAACTAGATTTTCGTTTATAATCATGGATGTTCCGAAATTTGGTTTTTGCACTAATTTTTCCAATTTCCTATAATCACTCACTAATTTTACATTTTTGTGTTTTCTCTTGTTCTCCAAGGTCTTCCCAAAGATGGCGTTGTTCATTAATTTGTAGAAGTCCTTTTCAAATGCTGTTGTCGCTGCAGCTCTTCTTGTAGTGTTGGAATCGATATATGGTTTCAACCAACAAGACTGGGTGAATTCAATTGCTCTGTGAATTTTCACTATACGTAGGCCCAATTCAAGTGCTTGTTGAACTACCCAGTAGTGTGCCACATATCGACTCTTATTCTCCAAGGTCATCATCAGCTTGGGCCATCTTCCTGTCGGTGAAACTTCAGTCTTGGCTAGGAGAGGCAGGTCGTAATGATGGTCGTGAAGGTGTTCCGGATATTCAAAATCACAGTCCAAAATATAGCCTGTTTGACCATCTTTTGGAATCCGTGATATGTCACCGATGGTGGCAGGGTCAATCCACTTGAAGTCTGCGTAGGGAAGTGGATTTGACATCGCCCAACCATAGAGGTTGTTCGCATCAAAATATCCAAGGTAGAGTGATGGTTGTTGCTCGTCGAAGTTGGGGATATACTTGTTGTTGGCCTTAACATGTCTGGTCACAGCTTGAGTCAAACCACCTCGTACACCTGATTCGATCATGAGGACCATATCAATGTCTGTGAGAAGCTCCAATCGACAGTTAGTTGACTTCAGCATAGCTTGCCATGCTAATCCTGGAGATGTGTACGAGTGTAGAGGGTCCAGTCCATAGGCGGAGAAGCAGGTGTTCCGAAATTCTTCCATCACATCGCACAGCAGAGTTACATCCAATTTTATATAAAAGTCGGAATATTCCCCTAAGGTTTGAATGTTTAGTTGGTTCCAAACATTACAAGCATGATTGTAGTCTTCAACGGTGATTGCACTTTCATTTAACTTGCTATTGAAGGCTTCAATCGGTGGCAGACTGGTTTCTTCAAATTTTTCTGCAGAAGTTATGTAATCATAGGGGAACACTCCTTTACGCATTACTAAGTCCAATTTATCTTCAGGTACAATTTTGCTGGTTTCTTTTAGATCTTCTCTTCTTAGGTTCTCAGACAATTTGCTCAAACTAGATGACATAAATCTATAAGAGTCTACGAAGCGTTAAACAAGAATTAGTTTTGTTGAGATCTTCAAACGATAAAGACATTATTAAAGCTCCAGACGGTACAACAGATGCAACTTTAGAATGGAAATTAGCATTAGACAAAATTGTATGGAGAGTTCCACATGTTAAATTAGCTGACGAGCATAGAATGCTACTATTAAGAAAGTTAAAGGCTGATCATGATATTGTAATTCCTTTTAGAAGTTGGGAATTTCATGAACATCCCAGCTTGCCAACTACGGATCGACACACTTGGACAGTTAAAACATCTAATTATGTGGAACGAGCCAGATATATTATATTTGGTTTACAAACAGGTAGAAGAGACGCAATTACCAAACATGCAGGCCAATTTGATCATTGCAACTTGAAAAATATTAAAGTTTATTTAAATTCACAATTTTTTCCATACGATAATTTGAATGTGTCATTCGCTAATAAAAAGTACAGCATATTGTACGATATGTATGCAAGATTCCAAAGTTCATATTACGGTAAAACAAATGCACCTTTACTATCACCAGAAAAATACTTAGATGGTTACCCGATAGTTGTAATCGATTGTTCTAAACAGAATGAATCGGTAAAATCATCAAGTGTGGATATAAAAATAGAAATGGAATTTAACGCGGCTATACCAGCTAATACAACTGCATATTGTTTAATTCTACATGATAAAATCGTAACATACACACCTTTAACTGGAATTGTTAAAAATGTATTGTAAGAACCGGTTTTGTTACATTCCAATGCATTCCGCGAGTATAAAAGCAGAGCGCGCAGACCGCTCCTCATCAGTTTGTTGCCTGTTGTTGTATGGGTAGCATCGTATTCAATATGGCTTCTCCTAGTGGTACACCAGAAAATGTAGTAGATATTGAGAAGGAGATATCTGAGTTTTTAGATCTTCAAGGTCAACGGGAAGGAGATGAACACAACGTTTGTGGACAACTTCACGCCAGTAATAATGTTGAAGAAAAAGGTAAAAGAAAAAGGAATGCGCAAAAGAGGAAAAGGGATATTGAAGATAATATTTCTCCAAACATATTGAGTGAGGTATTCTTGCGAATATTTTACCCAATCTCTTCCAGTTTGGACAAAAGTGTTTTAATCGGTGTTATGAAATCAACTAGTTATTCCCCTACTGTAATTTTAACTCATGGACCCAAAATGATTTTGTTTACGGACAGTGCTTCGGAATCGTTTATGAAACACTTGCATCTTCTAGAATGCTATTTAAGTAGTAACATGTTTGGAAGAAAGACAAGAGTAGGACTTTTGGATTCAAATGTGGAAATTGATATTGTTAAACATCGTGGTGATCATCAGCTGCGGTTTAGAGACACAAGACATGATATCAAGATTCAACTTAGTCGAGAGGAGTTTTTCATTTTAACTTGTGCAACCGAACCTATAACAAGATACTTGAGACAACTGGTATTTTCAAGTTCGATTATTAAAGACTATCTGGAAGACACTTTGGACAAACAACCAGACGCACCTATATTATACGGACCTGTGGATACTTCTATATTTAATAGGGTTCCTCATGAAGTACAAATGTGGAGACAATTGGAAAAATACGCTCAACTACATAAAACATCAGTAATACAAGAAGAAGAGGAAGAAGGAGAAGAATCAAGTGTTAGTGATGAAAGTGAAAACAAGGAAAATGTAAAGATGGAAACTTAAATGACAATCAACTACACAGCAATGGTTAATTTTTAAAACAATATCAAACACTTTGTGGGGTTAGGCCTACCGGGGATGGTGCCCACGTTAAATATACACCAACGCACCAACAACTGTACGGCCTGGTATAAAAGTCGTACCTACCGTGGTGTGGAAATCAGTTGGCCTTTGGACTTCGTCATGAGCAGATGGGTGACCTTCACAATGGACAAGGAAGAAGAACAAGTAAAGTCCAAACCTGGTATAATTGAGTTCCAAGCGTTTCGAGGTAATGATGATAGATTTATCATAAAAGAACTTGTGTTTTTCGACATCAATACAAGTGTTCCATATACATTTTTGTTCAAACCACCATGTTCTTATTCATCTTTAACTAACAAAGCCGCTACTACCAACAGGTGGATTTCAAAATATTTCCATCATATCGATTGGTATGATGGTTTTGCAAGTTACACGGACTTGTATCACATCATGCATCAGTTTTCAAACAGGTTTACCGATATTTACACAAAAGGACTGGAAAAGAAGAGATGGATCAAAGAATTTACTCATGTTCCGGTTAATAATGTGGAATTGGATAAAAACTACAAGTATACAATGGAAAATGTTTGTATTTGTACTAAAAGTCCAGAACATGAAAAAGATAGACATTGCGCTTTAAAAAACGCCTATAAACTCGCATCTTACCTTCAAAGTGGGGAAGTGGGGAGTGGTGGGAGTAACGGGGGTTATATAAGTGAGGAGCAGACCGGGACCTGGCATGAGTATTACTCGAGATTCCGAGACGACAACATCTCCCAGCAAGAAGACGAAGAAGACGATCTATAACTCGACCATGGCATCTCACCAGTTCCTGCAAACTTTGGTTGAGCAGTTCAATGCTCACTCCAAGTCTACCATACTACCTGTCAAGAAGTGTTCCGAACTTAAAGACGAGAACACTACATTATCCATGCCATGAAGAAGATGGAGACTACAGTTGGAGAGGCTATCTGCTGCAGTCTTAGCGAGGCACCGTTCACTCCGGGGGATGAGCCCAAGTTCCAAGTCTACCTGCCAAAACGGTTCGTCCATCTCCTCCAGAACGAGGATCTGCGCTCCATCCAACCCGGATGTCTTTACCTGGTTTCCCACGGTTGCACGGGTAGCAATTCCACCGAGTTGACCATCCACATCGCCGACAAGCAGCAGTGTTAGATTTAAGTTTTAATGTTGTACATATGTTATTGTAATGTTTTATAAATAAATGATTAAAAAAACAAAAAAATAAAAGAATAAAAAATGCAACATATCAATATGTGAAGTTTGTAACATATTGATATGTTGCATTTTTTTTTAAACTTCGCGGGTGACCTTGATTTTTGACCTTTGCATTTCACAGTTACCCCCACCACCACGGACTACTATCCATCTTTTTTAAAACATGATTTGGATGACCTTGAGATTTCCCCAATACTCTGCTATACCAGCATTGCCGTCTGCAACAGGTGTCATTCCTCCTTCAACATAACTCTGGGACGATATCGAATTGTCTTACAAAGAAAACTTTAACTCTTATGCTCAAGGTCGCCACACTTTAACTCTGGGACAACATCGAATTGTCGTACCAAGACAACTTTAACTCTGAAGAGTAGAGTAGTCTCTCTACTCTTTGACTTTTTTAAAACTCCGTTTGTATGACCTTGAGATTTCCCCCACCACTTCCCATATGCCTAGAGTACGCAAGGTCTGAGAGTCAGTCGCTCGCCGACTGTCATGGGGTGCACATCTGTATCATGCACTCCGCTGTGCGGTTTTGAATTAAAGTTTTCATTTTAACCAGTTCAAGGTCAACACACTTAAACTATGGAAACAACATCAAATTGTTGAACAAAGAGTAATTTTTCTAAGTGTTGACTCAAATCTGAAGATTCTTTAGATACATCTTTAAAAACAATCCTAAGTCCCAAGTTTACAGTCAACCTCAAGGTCATCACACTTTAACTCTGGGACGATATCGACTTGTAGTATTCCAGAGTTTTGACTCAAAGTCACCACACTTTAACTCTGGAACAACATAATATTGTCATACCAAGAAAACTTTAACTCTTATGCTCAAGGTCGCCACACTTTAACTCTGGGACAACATCGAATTGTCGTACCAAGACAACTTTAACTCTGAAGAGTAGAGTAGTCTCTCTACTCTTTGACTTTTTTAAAACTCCGTTTGTATGACCTTGAGATTTCCCCCACCACTTCCCATATGCCTAGAGTACGCAAGGTCTGAGAGTCAGTCGCTCGCCGACTGTCATGGGGTGCACATCTGTATCATGCACTCCGCTGTGCGGTTTTGAATTAAAGTTTTCATTTTAACCAGTTCAAGGTCAACACACTTAAACTATGGAAACAACATCAAATTGTTGTACAAAGAGTAATTTTTCTAAGTGTTGGCTCAAACCTGGAGGTACTTTGGATAAATCCTTGAAACAGTCTCAAGGTCATCACACTTTAACTCCAACTAATAAACATGTACAATTAAGGTAGCACCAAAACGGTGCTCCCTTGCTTGAGATTTAAAAGTTTCCCAAGGTCATCGCAGTTCTGGCAAATAACTGTTCTTAAACTCTGGCAAATACACATTAAACAGTTGTACTAAGAGTAAATTTTTCTAAGTGTTGACTCAAATCTGAAGATTCTTTAGATACATCTTTAAAAACAATCCTAAGTCCCAAGTTTTCAGTCAACCTCAAGGTCATCACACTTTAACATGTAAATTTAAGGTAGCACCGAAACAGTGCTACCTGACTTGGCATTTTTAACTTTTCCAAGGTCATCGCAATTCCCCCACCACTTCCCATATACCTAGAGTGCGCGGAGCCGGACAGTCAGTCGCTCGGTGTCTGTCTTAGGGTGCGCATCGCGGTTGCAGTAATGGTCGAATGGGGGCTTCTGGGTCAGTTCAAGGTCACCCGAGCGGTGTCACATGACGGTTTAGGCAGAGTCACGTTGCAAACTTCAAGTTTCCTCAGCACTTTTGCTGTTTCTCATCGCAAATTCGCTCCAAGTCGTCAAGGTCATGGTAACTGTGACTGAAACTCGGAGCGTAGTGCGAGAAACAGCAAAAGTGTCAAAGAATTTTAGGTTTCAGCGTGACCTTGACCTTTGTGACATCGATGACGTCATCTTGGTGACGTAAGGGATGATGACGTCATCAGCACGTCATTTCTGTGACGTCATGGGTGTGACGTCATGGAAGTGACGTCATTGGTGATGACGTCATCGATGATGCAATCGATGACGTCATCGATGAGGTCATTGACCTCGATGACGTCATCGATGACGTCATCGCTCGGGTGACCTTGAACTGGCCCAAAAGCCCCCATTCCCCACTACTCATACGTGAGGAGGATCGTGAGTGTTGAGACAAGGCACAGGGCTCTGAGCGAGCCACGGATGAAAATAGAAAATGCAGTGGACAAACCACATTTAAGGATCGTAACGCTGTGGGCCAACCGCAGGTAAGGATCGTAACGCTGTGGGCCAACCGCAGGTAAGGATCGTAACGTTGTGGGCGAACCGCAGGTAAGGATCGTAACGCTGTGGGCCAACCGCAGGTAAGGATCGGAACGTTGTGGGCGAACCGCAGGTAAGGATCGTAACGCTGTGGGCCAACCTCAGGTAAGGATCGTAACGATGTGGGCGAACCGCAGGTAAGGATCGTAACGCTGTGGGCCAACCGCAGGTAAGGATCGGAACGTTGTGGGCGAACCGCAGGTAAGGATCGTAACGTTGTGGGCCAACCGCAGGTAAGGATCGGAAGGTTGTGGGCGAACCGCAGGTAAGGATTGTAACGCTGTGGGCCAACCGCAGGTAAGGATCGTAACGTTGTGGGCGAACCGCAGGTAAGGATCGGAACGTTGTGGGCCAACCGCAGGTAAGGATCGGAACGTTGTGGGCGAACCGCAGGTAAGGATCGTAACGTTGTGGGCGAACCGCAGGTAAGGATCGTAACGTTGTGGGCCAACCGCAGGTAAGGATCGGAACGTTGTGGGCGAACCACAGTTAGGAATCGGAAACACTTTGGGCGAACCACAGCGCTATGGGTGAACCTCAGGTAAGGATCGGGGCACTGTGGTTGAGCCACAGTGCTGCGAGCGAACCACAGTTGAGGAAGGTTGACAAGCTGTTAAACGACACAAGCTTATGGAAGCTGGTAACTAAACAATATTGATTGCAACCAAAATCAACTAAAATATAACCAAGCTGGAATGAACATACGTTAATATCAAAACCAGATTGCTTACATCACAATCGTAATTAAACCCTTGCAGAAAATCTTCATAAAATAAGGAATGCACCCATGATAATAAGGTTCAAAAATAAAAAGAAGCTCACTCAAAATATGAATTAAAACTCAAATTTAAACTCGAAGTAACTCAATTTATTTCATTATAAAACCAAGTAAAACAAACTTATATATAAATAAAACCATCTCTTCAAGTTACGATTCGAAAAAGGTTGTAGAAACAAATGAGTCGAAGTCTAATTGATATAAAAAAAAACTGGAATCATTTAATTTTTAATATCGGTTCAATTAATAAAATCGGTAATTCTAATTCAACTGCAATACAATGAAAAAAATTAGTCGAATTTCATTGTTAACTGTAAACAGTTAAGCTAGTCATGAATAATCTAGTTCATCCGCGAATCGTTAACTAAAAGAATAGGGTCGATCCCTACCTTGAGAGCAGGTCCTTCTGCCTCCTTGGCTAGCGAGAGACCGTCGAAGTGAGCCGGTCCCGGGGAATGGAAGGCGGAGGAGTGGTTGGAACGCATGTGCTCAGCTCTTGCCTCCGAGCCAATAGCAGCCGATGAGCCAAACCTCAGTGGGACATTCGAATTTAATGTGTCGCCGTTTGAATTCAGCCAACGTTTGGGTGTGTTAAACGTAAAATACAAATAATAATTTAATACGTCACAATATTTAACTTAACGATGCACCAACTATTGTAGTTATAAATATAATTTTATAAAGTTTAATTTCTATCATTAAATATATAGCGTCCCAGTAAAAATGAAGAAGTACAAATGAAAGATACAAGTATCTATTCCCTATTGCAAAGTTATTTCGAATGTGTTAGTTTTACCAAATGACAAAGAATAAGAAATAATGGAATACCTGTCTTGCAATTGCAAATTTCTATGAATCATCAAATATGTACGTTCCTTATACAAATAAAAATTTCAGAAATAGCAGATAAAACATCTAACTCACATTGCAAAGTGATTTAACATGTGTTGTCTTCATAAGTACAAACGAAGTACTTAAGAAATACTTTATCCCGCGATGGCTAACTCATGCAGTGGAAGGATAGAGTTCATTTAAACTACCCCAGCATAACCTTGACATTTAGTGAACTCCTTTCAACCTGTGCAGATCTGTCAAAATCTGATTGGCCCAGCTCTCTCATTTTCACACTACTCATAAATAAGTTTATAATTAAAATTCCTGTTATGGCCATATTGTAAATAATACCGGTTGTAATAAAGACTCGTTGAACATTAAACCGGAGACGGCAAAATTAAGACGCAACAACCAAGGCGCCGGGGACTTGGACTGGAAAATACTTTATAATTAGAGTTCGTCGTTCTTCACCGTCTGGTCCTTTTAATTTATAAATGAGCTGTAGTTTCTTCAATCCTAATTTTAATACTCACTTGGCTACTTTTAATTAATTAATAGTTTAATCGTTAGCAGTGTCTTAATCCAGTACCTGATAAATGCATTTGAATTTGGTCCAAGATTTACATTTCAATCGTTGATAACACTTGTTAAACCGATGCAACTGTATAATTTAACATCTATAAGAAAAATAAAATATTTGGTTGACAAAATGTATTGAAAAGTTTATAAACGTTGTTTTATTTCAACTATAACTCCATTAAATATAAAATTAAACTACAACTTGTTAAAACACGTTGATTTTAGCTTAAACTATCTCGCTGATTTGGTCCCACGTGTATTTGTGAGCAATGTCTTACTCACTCATCTATCTACACCTTTTCATAATTATTTGTTTGTTTACGTGCGTTATCACCAAGATCATACCCAAATACAAAACCACAGCACACGTGATTGGATTATTGGTAATGAGCCCATTACTATTCTTCAGTCCATCAATTTTGTGAGAACGATAAACCTCATAAAAACGCAATATAATTCGTCCAACTGGCTTTGATATTCCCTAGGTACCTTCATAGACGTTATGTTTGTTTACATCGTCAGATGTTGTTTAATTAATTAACTCCAAATTCTCGATGGGTTCGTTGATAGTTCTGAGAGGTGAGTGATCAGAGCGTTCCACAGTTACTCCGTTTTTACTCACACAGTTTTATTAAATTTAACTTTCAGTGGAGTTGTAGTAGTAAAGTGGTGTAAAGTAAGTAAATATATCAGTTTTAACATACAAAATGATTTATAGATCCATTAATAACTATGCACGTATATTATTATTGTTTATTTTACACGGCATACGCCATTTTTACACAGTAACATGCAATTCAGATGGATAATGTGACATGCTTACAATATAACCTTATATGATAACAATACAAACATAATAACAAAATATATAACAACCAATAATATGACAACAACAATGATGTAACAACAACAATAATAATCAATATACATTAATTATTATTGTATGCAAAGATATTCAACAAAACAACGTGAAAAAGTTACCAACAAAAATAAGTGCAAGACGACGAAATACAGAAAATAAAAATTACAAATTGTCTTTAAGATAAAGAAATGTTCTTTTGACAATCCCAACTGATGTGTTGAAAAGGTCGATGTGGGGCGACAAAAAGTTGCCCATTCTGTGCAGACGTGGGACCACGCTGTGATGTTGGTAGTTGTTGGCACAGGCTTGAAGGGCGAAGAGGCTCCGTGAGCGAGTTCCTCCAGGCACTCGAAAGTTCATCACACCCAATAAGGGCAGACAACATCACCACTAAGAACCAAAGGATTGTGACGTCAGCTAATTTTCTTCTCAGCAGTAGAGGTTGAAGTCCCAGTTGAGTTTCAATGTCGTTGATGGGGATTGTGATGTATTCGTATCCCAGCTTGAGACCGATGACACGGATGAATCTACTTTGTATTTTCTGTAGACGGTCGATCTGCCCAACGGAGTATGGAGACCATATTATGCTGCAATATTCAAGAACAGAGCGAACGAGGCAGATGTAAAGATATTTCATTGCAGTGATGCTGAGGCCGTGTCTCGAAGTCCGGATGATGAAGCCCAGTGCCTTGGACGCCTTGCCGCAGATTAGATCCAGATGGTCATGGAATGCAAGGTTTGACGAAAACATCACACCAAGATCACGGATTAAAGTCTTTCTGGGTATGCCAACATTATTGATGGTATAGTGGAAGACTATAGGACTCTTGCTACGGTTGAAGGTGATGGCTACACATTTCTTGATATTAAGGTCCATATCGTTGGAGATACACCAATCACATATTCTTTTCAGACAGTTTTGGAGGGTCATACAGTCAACAAGAGAAGATACAGCTGAATAAATCTTGCAGTAGTCTGCAAATAATAGTTGGCCAACATCTATGAGTTCGACAATATCATTTAAGAAAATTGAGAAAAGGAAAGTACCCATGTGTGCGCCTTGAGGGACACCAGATATTGCCGTAAAAGGAAAAGTATTGGATTGGGAGAATTTCACAATGAGTTCTCGGTCTTCCAAATATGAGCTGAACCATTTTAAGAGTTGTCCTGTGATTCCATATCCTGCCATTTTTTTTAGAAGTATTTGGTGATTAACAGGGTCAAATGCCTTCTGGAAGTCCAAATATATGCTGTCAATTTGAAATCCCTTATAAGCATTAGATGCAAAGAAGTTCTGGTAGATTACTAGATTCGTGGTGGTATATCTGCCAGTTGAAAACCCATGCTGATGGGAGTGTGTATTATGTAGAATGTTTGATTTATTGAATTATTAATACAAACATCCAAGCCGTAGCTAGTTTTAATCATGTTCTTCAATATTTTAAAATGCCATTTAAAGTTCGGTGAATTGTGTATGGGAGATAAATAGCCTTGATTCTCTTGATTACGCAATATTGCATTCATTTTTAGATTATTTACTTTAAAAATCAGTTTTTTTACATTACTTTCATCACTTAATATACTTGTTATGAAATTTAAATATTTTTACATACCTTATTAATAATTTCTTGTTATTACTATTGACTATAGTATCAATTAAAAGTACTAATTGTGCATCAATGTTTTTTATACAAACTGAATTAGCACAAATATGTAGGTGTTATCCTGATACCTGTTTCTCAGAAGGCAGTGTCATCATTATTTTTTATTTATTTATTTATTTTTTAAGCAGATCATGAATGATAGAGCGGATTGTCAAATCTGTTAATTTTTTTATGATATACGAGTAAATGTTTCATTTAGGAATTATTTTAGTAATTTTTATGTTAATATAATATTTACTTTAGCTGAGCTTTTTTTATTCCTTAAATAGTACTTAAAATTATTTTATTGTTATTATTCGTTCGGTTATCACGCAGGTTTGCTGTGGTGGTTGGTTTAACTTTCGTTGATCGAAATGTATACATTTTAATTATTCCCATAACATTTACTATGAAATATTATAAAATCCGAAAACATATGCCGTCTGACATACTATACGTTAATATTTAATATACCTTATTAATATAAACACATTTAAAGTAATTTTATTAAAATTGTACTCGTAATATAAAATAGATTTTGTTTTAGTTAATTGGACCTAACGTGACACCTCAAACACATAAATACAGTGTATTGATTTTTAAGACCGATTGGTAAATATTTGCAATAGAAGGGTGAAACCCTTTCCTGCAGCATGTTTAAAGGTTCACAGTCCACTGAACCCTCATAACACTCGACGGAGCTAGGAGGGAAACGGTATATAGCCAAAGCTTCCCTCATCCTACAGCAATAATCTCAACACTCAAAAGGCGGAGTTCCTAAGAACGGGTCTTATTGGAATGCTTTAATCTTATGCTTAATTCAAAGAATATTTAAAGCAGCATTTTACATGAATGATATATTTAAGGTATTAATGGTTGTTCTAGGATTATTTTGTTGTTATATATTGTCCGAATTTTATTTTATGTTAAATTTCATAGGAGTTTGTCCAATTATATCTTTAATGAGGATTTTACACCGAATATTTACTAAGGAATAAATAATTTTTATGACTTGTTAACTTACGAATTCTCACTATTGTAAGTAATGGTATAGGATAAGTGTTTAGGATACCTGTAATCATAAATGTTTTCTTGAAGTCTGTTGAATAACAGTTATATTTCAAGAAGTGAGGGGTTCATAAAATGTTAAGTTGTAGGGTTCTATTTATCGTTTCCATTAGGCATGAAGCAATGTACGATATATTTCGTAACTCTACCTTATTATTCCGATTTATATTCAGATCATTAGTTAATAATAAAACATTGGACGATCATCAAGTAATCAATAACCAATCAAAGTAAAAATGCAACCATGAATTCTAATATTGTAAACTTTTAAATTTATTACTACTGCCGGCCCTAACGAACAATCTATAACACAAATGTGAACAATAATTATTGTTATTTGTAATGTTGTGTAATGTAAGAAAGATAAAAATTGTACCTTATGTAAGGACATAATTAGTTTTGGAAATATTCCGTTTGTTATTTAACTTGGTTTATTACAAAATTTACAATGAAATGTCATTTTTAATAATCTAAGCCCATTTTTACACATTATTATTTAGACATAAAATGTTATTTTAATTTTGGGAATCTGCCAACAGTCCTCCTATCTTGAACCCTAAACAAACAAAATCAAACCTTCTTACGTATCTAACAAAATAAAATATTTTAATCTTGTTTAAAACATTGTTCATAAAAATAAAGCATAATTTTATATTCAATCTGGCACATTTATTATAATAAAATAAAGAAGTTAATCCTACCTCACACAGAGGGTGTTTTCATTTATCCTGCTGACATTCAAATAGACAGGTTTAAAACTTAATTTTCTATAAACGGTGGCAAAAGGCTGAGGAAGAGTCCATCCCATCTACACATCTAAACAGGGCTGTTTCAAGACAAGCCAGTAAGTTAAGTTAAATATATATACAATGTATGATAAATGTTTGATTTTAATTTATATAAAAATGATATTTACTGTTACGGTACAAAATATTGACTTAAAACATTGATTTATTCCTAGCGACTGCCATGGTAGCGCAGAAAATTGCATCATTGCTCTTATGGCCAATAGTCATCTTGGTTGGTAAACTTGGTAAGCTCTATCGATTGAAACGAATTCCAATGTACAGTGTGTACCATAAACGGCCTGTTTAGACTTTAACTTTAATTTTAACACACCCAAACTTTTTACGGTGTCTTTGAATTATAAACTTTAATGTTTTATGAAAAATGAATTAGTTCTTTGGACTATGTCATATTATAAATATTTTAAAGGCTTTTGCATTACGAGCAATTTCCCAAAAAAGCAAACTATAAATGTCGATTATATCGGGAGTTGTTGCTGTTTATTCCGGCGATGTAAGTTTGATAACTTGAGATTTTTGACACGGTCATCATTTTAATGAACGGTATTAATCTTTAACTTGATGTACATAGTTACCTATCCTTAATTGTAAGTTTTGACTTTTACCCCCTTTGTTCCGCCCGCTGAATGTGTATAGCATGTCTGAAAAAAATTTCAATAGCTCATTTTTATGTACTAAGTTACATTAAATAGAATAAAATGACTCAATAGTTATTTGTGCTTCTAGGGACTAAAGTACAACTTTTCTCCCTCAAGGGAAACTGTTGTGGCCCGAAGGTGAAGCCGAGGGCTACAATTTCCCTAGATGCACACAACATTTTTCCTCTACCTACACGAATAACAAATAACTACGCCTATATAACTGTAAAAATTTTACGTTCATGTGATCCTTTGCTCCGACAAGCTGGATTAGTCACATTAACGTAAAATACACACTCACTCACAAGGTAGGATATATCAATTTTATAGAACAACAACAGAAAAAACACAATGCAGGCCTAGTCGAAGTTCTCACTTAAAAACACAAAACACATTTTAACGTGGTCTCACTTCTTCTAATAGTCCTTGACAGTTAGACCATCACAGTGTTGTAAAACTGTTTTCAGGAAATTTGATGTCCCATTGTCTGCCTCTCATTTAATGTTTGACAAAGTAAAAACTAATAATTCCTTACTATCACTCCATAAATTACATAACACGGTCAAGATCGTTCATAAATTATATATAGCTATCCACACCATAATTCATTTTACAACAACAACTGAAATCTGAAGCGAAACGTAAACAAATAAACTGCTTAAAAACAACTGACGCTACAGACGATATTAGTAAACAAAAAATTACGAAACCAATTGACATTTGACTATCATCCATGTTCTTCTTAATCTCTCTTTTAATGTTATTCTTATGTAACTAACTTTAGCCCCGTGGTGCAAAAAAGTTAAGTTTTCCTTAGGTAAAATAAATTTAGTATTCAAGTAAATTGGGATAAAAACTAGTACTTTAGAACTCTGTTCCAATGAGTAAAATACGGCTTTAGATAGCAGGTGGAGGTAAAAAGAATTAAGATGTTCAGCGACTTGCCACACTGCACAAACACTCTCAGAAAATATTTTTGTGCTCAGAGAAAGATGTATCATTTATTGAAATGTTTTATACAACTGGAACATTATTATACCACTAAATTAATATTATTGAATGATTGTTCTAGGTTTTGATTTATAACTTAAGGTGAAGCTCAGACGCTAAAAGAGGATATTGACCTGTCAGAGGCACTCGCTTGGAAACATGGTTGCGTCAAGATATAATATTGCAAATCGATGGACTGCGAACTAAATATAACAAAACATTAGTATCCTCTAAATTTTATTTGTTCCAAAATTAGTGTTAAATGGATTAAAAGTACAGTACTACTTTGCGTCAACATTAGTTTTCATAAATAAATAAAAAAAAAATAATATAATGCGGAAAATATTTTAATGTATTTAGTGATACATGGTAACAATTGACAAGCATGATATTTTCGTCTTTAAAATACCGGTGGGAATTTATTTTAATCATTCTATTTTAAATATTACCTAAAAAATTCCCTCCAATCGATGACCTGTTTAAAACCCCCAAAACTTCGTTCACTACAAATCGTTAATCCAAATTATTTTACAATTTTGAATGAAAGGGTTTTATTTGAGAGGAAGAGAGAAAACGCAAATGTTTGGCCGAAACTAATAATTAAACTTTTGTCTCCAACAATCGTTGGAAACGCAAATTCAAATCCCGGTAAGCCCAGTTATATTGGGAAGTGACACTTAAGTCTAGACAGTCTCAATTTTACTGCTTCAAATTTGTTTTTATGAAAAACATTCTAACTAGGTCATTCAAGAGTTAACAGATGTTTTAAGAAATTTATGGATTCTTAACATTAAAATAATATCGAAAAGACATTATATTATTTATGTGAGATTCAACGTAAAAACTAATGATTCCTTACTATCACTCCATAAACCATTTAGGCCGGATTTCACCAAACTTTAAACCTCCGTTAGCGACGTTGTTAGCTCTAACCGACGAATTCAAAGTTAGCAGTTTTGTTAACCGTCGGTTAGCAACTAACCGAAGGTTAGTAGGTGCTGCTACAAGTGGAATTTGTAGTTACTTTTTGTTGTGTTTATATTTGAAGAATCATATTATAACTTAAGGCCCGTCAATACAGGCGTTTTAGACGCGCCGTTCCAACATTAGACAAACGCGCGATTTGGATATACGGAATTCTAAATGAATGTAAAAATGCGTGCAATAAAGTCGCCCGTATAGACACAGCCATTAGAATCCCATGCATCCAGTCGATGCGCGTTTTTCCGGTGCTCCTAAAACGCCCGTATAGACGAGGCCTTTATGGGGGCTTTCCCGAAACACGTTTATCTTATTTTTGTATCTACTGTAGTTTTATTATTAAACCCTAGCCTATTATTTAAATTAAATATATAATTAATAATTAAAACTTAATCAACTTTATTTAAGGTTAAACTGATTTGTGGAAAGCGAAACCTAAAGAGCGCCAAGTTGATAGTTTATATCTCACTTAATTTAGCCTAAATTAAGTGAGATATAAACTCTCATCTTTATTTAGTATAAATGCACTGATGATGCAATGCAAAGATCAAACGCGAGAAGAAGAGCAATCAATTTTGAATTCGAAGCAAATTTTGATGATGAGTTTGTAGTTCGCCGACTAAAAGGATACTGATCTTGACGATATTGATTTCATTACAATGTTTATGCTATCTATAAACTAACGATTCTTGAATGCATCGAAAATCAACTTGAATTTACCGTACTTCAGATAGGTCGGTAGTTTTGTGTTAAAACTTAACGATAAATCTTAATTGTGCCTATTTAAATTAATATAACAGCCTATTTAAATTAAAGCTATTTTAAAACTGTAAATAATTTGAAAAATAGTAAATTATTGATTCTTTTTTAGCGAGCCTATAACTTTATTTTTACATTCCAAATTAGAACACGTTGTCAGAGTAGTAAGAAGGGCCTATACTGCAATAGTATTTATAACGTTTTTATTCTTGCTATGTTTTTCTCGTATTTAAACATGTTATTTTGAAAACAACCCTATCAGTCCCATAAATAGGCTTCCATGGCCTACATTAGCATACAGTGATATGCCGCAATAACTAAACAATAATCAAAACATAATTTGCATGTATATTGAAATTTAATGGTTAATAACAACAACAAAAACACCGAAACTACACTTACTGAATCGTCGGTTTCAGTGTAGAAAAGTGATTCTCCATACATTACATACATTTAAAGGCACAAGATTCTGTTGAAAAACGTTTATATTCCTAAAATAAATTTATTTATTGACCCCAAAAAAATTATAATAATATGTCGTATAAATCTACTTGTACCGCAATATGAATTTTAATTAAATACATTCATTATAGATACATTATAGATACAGATATAGATGGATTTTAAAAATCTAATTTATAAATAAAGGTAAGTGTAAATCCTTGATAAATATTGGCTAAAATATTTTAACTGGGTAGAATCAGCAAACGCAGTTTAACGTAACAATTGTTCAGTTGCTAACTGGAGTGCTAACCGGAGTTTCGATGTTTGTAAACAAAGAACATATGATAAAGTGAAATATCACCAGACTACCATGTAAATATATGCACTTAACAAAACTTTCTTAACGCCAGTTTAACGTTTTTAACTGGCCAAATTTGGCCAGTTAACAATTTTAACGTTGGGTTAGCACCACATCAACTATGTGTTGTTTCAATTACATTTTTGGCAAAAAACCGCGTCTGCTGTTTATTTAAAAAAAGTTTTTTATAAAAAAATGAGTTACAATAGGTATTAATAAACAAGGTTCTATTGACAACAAATTGCGCTTTACTAACCATAAAAGGACTTTATTGTAATAAGTAATATTTGCTTGAATATAGAACATTTATTTGAAAAGAGCATTGTGCATCACGTAGTACGCGCGGTTTTTGTACAAGAGAGCCTATACAGTATACAGTAGTCGATTATGCAAAAGTAAAAATTTCAAGCATCAAAATAATTATATCTAATATTATTTTTGGATGCCGAAAATGGTGTGATTTTCAGAAATAGGAAGAATTCCTTTTCTTTAAATGTCCAGGTTATGTGTAATTCAGCACTAGAAATGACTGACATTGTCTGTAGATGTCCAGGGAGTACCCTTGACTCACAAATTTTAACAATTGTCGCAATAAAGTACTATTCGAGGCTGGAAGTTAAGGTGATGCTGTACTAATTGGTGATTCAGACTACGTATACAAAAAATACCTTATGACTCCTCTAGATATCTGTGTAACACCAGCCGAACACCTTTACAACGAATCAAAGATTATAACTCGAAATCCGGTATAAAGAATGTGTGGAGAGTTTGCATTTCCTCTAGTTTCGCGGCAAGAGCACCCACGATCTCCCGCCATTAAGACGTAACTTCTGGTAGCCTATGATCTTCCTGTGTAAGTAGGCCTACAATGTGTGTAGGCCTTATGGCTTACGATATGTGGTTAACATATATCGTAATCCAACCCCATATTACAGGGACCCCTATATTAAGTGAGCCCTGTACTATTCTTGTACAATTTCATTCTTCGGAACCAGTATCCTAATAATAATTACGTTCAATATTATTACTGTTTGTGATTCAAAACTAATTTTATATGAAGTACTTTTATTTGTCAATCCCGAATATCAAGTATGGGCGTGAGAATCATCCTACACTCATCTCTCATTCATATTCAGGTTAAAATACCCACTATGTGAGGTCCCTGTCTCAAAACAGTGATAGTGATAGTGAATGCTGTAAAATGAAATTGCCAAACAGGGAGATTACGAAAAAAATGCAATGATTTCATTTTAAAGGAAATTTGTAATAAAAACATGTGAACAAAATTATGTACTCTTAATATAATCATAAAAAAATAAAAACTAATATATTAAATAAAATTAAATAAATAATATTTGGTTCAATTTAATTTTTTAAATTAAACCATCCCAGGTTTTCTTAACTGCTCTTTAAGATTTTCTGTTCTAAAGTTTTCCTTTTCATTTTTATCTACCTATTGTTATAATTTTTCATTCTCTTGCTTCTCTTTTAGAAGGATGGTTCTCCTTGTGATATTGTGCTCCTTCTTGCATGTTCCGTTGTTACTTGGAGGGTGGTGATCCTTGTTTTTGCAAGGGCAACCCAATGGCCTTTACTCTCTTTGAGGACCGGCATCTTTCTGCTTGTAAGACGCCTGTTCCCAAGAGCAATTTTTCGAATAATGGGTTTGGGTCTTAATCAGACTTGCTGATTCTTTTTGCAGTCAATTACTTCAATTAAAATTTAAATTCAAACGCCGCAGAGGTCGGATCGGCCCAGGCGGTGGAGAGGGTGAGTGGTCCGCAACAGATGTACTGTGAGTAATTCAAATTGTTAGAGAGCATTAGCCCTGATTTCACTATTATATGTCGAGTTATTCCGTTGCTCCAAGGACTATCGAACTATACATGAGTATATGATATACTCGAGTATTGTTTTAAGATGGAATTTACATTAATTCAAAACCAATTCAAATCAGTTGCGGCGTGTGGTGCTCGTCCCTCTTCCCTTTCTTACATTCAGATTTTTTCACGCTCATAAATAGGAAAACAAATTAGGTTATAAAGCCTGAAAATATATGAAATAATATTTTATATAGCATAAAACAATGAAAAATACAGAAATATATAGAAAGGCACAATATAAATAATCAAACTTGCTATTGAATCGTCAATGGCAAATCAAAATACTTCAAAGGTTATGTTTACATTTATTATGAGAATTGTAATATTACATATGCAGCTGTTGCAATAGTAGTAGTTTTTGTGTCTATCTACGCCAGAGGCATTTTTTAACGTTTTGACGGGGAACGGTCCAAACCCCAGTCTTGTTACTATCTAACATCGACCAGTTGCATATTCGAATATGCATCTTCGAATTGGTAATGTACATAAGAAGCCAAGATATTTCTTGTTACAATCAACGTTCTCACAAGTACAACACTAGACATAAGCATAAATTTTCTAAGTACCATAGGCTTTCCATTTTTGAAAAGAAACCATTGTATCTTGGCTTAAAATTTTTTCAGGCTCTGCCTTCTTTTGTAACTGACATTCTCAATCCAAATAGTTTTCGCGCTGGTTTGAAGAATTATCTTTTGCTTCACTCATATTATGATTTAGATAGCTTGTTTGAACATTCTAAAATTTGTAACCCCTCTTGTCCATACCTCACCCAACCCAACCCATCCTACAGTGGCTAACGACAGAGTTGGCACTTTGACCTGTTCAACGCTTCGAAGGAAGCCCACGGACGGAGACCATAAGTGAAGTAAGTAAGTAAGTGAAGAAGAAGTTCATAGGGAGGTATGTCCAAATATGCATATTTACCCAGATATCCGCCATTTTGTGTTTTTCCGGTTAATAATTTTTATTTCCATGACGTTTTGATGTAGGAACTTCATATTTGGCAAGGATCTTTATAATGCTAATGTCCATTTTCTGATGCATATTTTCAAAATGGCGGCAATTCCACACTTTTTATTCAAATATCTTAAAACCGATCAATTATATAAAGATTTTACAAGACAGAAAAAAGGTGAAAAATTTCATTATCTAACCAACGATACCAAATTTGTAAGAATCTGACTACAAATAATGGAGTTATTGTGAAATTCAGCAGTGAAACGTTGATTTTGCATTATAATTCATGTGAATTGATGTTATTTGAATAGAAAAATAACAATAACTCCATCATTTGTTGTCAGATCGTTACAAACTTGGCATCATCGGTTAGATAATAATATTTGCCAACTTTTTTGTGTCTATTAAAACTTTTATATAATTTACCGGTTTGAGGATATTTGAGTTTAAATATTTCAAATGGCCGCCATTTCAAAAATATTTATCGGAAAAAAAATTTTTATTTTGGAAATGGACATTAGTATTATAAAGGTCCATGCCAGATATGAAGTCCCTAGATCAATCCGTCATGGAAATAAAAATTATTTAGTGTAAAAAACAAAATGGCGGATAGAGCCTAAAAAGCCGAAATCGAAAAAAAGTTTACTGAGCATTGTTTATTAATTTGATGTTTAGAATACGAATATGCACAGCCAGTCACTTTTTTGCGACACCCTCTATATACAGTGCGTTCGGAAAAAAACGTTCTAATAATTAAGGAGTTTTTACATTAAAACTCTTTTGGGAATTTTCAGCTCATTTAATTTATTTTAATTCTTACAGTTTCGGTGGCATCTTTGGCCACCTTCATCATAGATGAAAGATGAAGGTGGCCAAAGATGCCACCAAAAGTGTAAGAATTAAAATAAATTAAATAAGCCGAAAATTCCCAAAAGAGTTTTAATGTTAATTTAATATGGCTTATTCAAGTTTAAGAATAGAAATTAAGGAGTTCCCTAAACATATGTCCTAAAACGCTTTGCTAATGCCGCTAACCATTTTGTTTTTTACACTTCATCATTGTTATTTCCGTAAGGGATAGTTTTATTAAATTTTAACAAATATGGCTTCCATTTTGAAATGGAAAAAGATAAATTCATTCCGTTTTCACTGAAATGCCCTTTGGTTTAATACGTTCATTAACTTCGTTATTTGTTGTCGGATCTACACAAACTTGGTATCAATGTTTATATCATTTGAATTCTTCGTTTTTGAGAAATTTAAGTTTAAAAAACTCAAATGGGTGCCATTTTGAAAATACACATAAGAAAAAAACATGTTTTTTTCTGAAAATGGACAATGGTATAATAAACGTTCATGCCAATTTAAAATTACGTTTAAAGTTACCTAAAAAAGCTGCACGTTTATAAAAGAAAACTCGAGATTTAAACCCATGACCTCCAATTTTGGAACACTCGTATTCTGGCATTGATGAAAAATATATATATTTTTTTTTTGAAGCCATATTTTTTTATTTTGTGATTTAGGGGTAATAAACTTTATTTTATGATTTTAATTCAAACTGATCTCTTGCTATTAATAGTGCACGGGTGGTATGCATCATCCTGTATATGAAAATAAACGAATGGTGTTTTTTGTTTCTGGGGACCTCAAAACGAAAAAGTTAAATGCTTAGAAGACCACTGTCCAACAGTAGGAATCTACCTTGATTTATCTAAAACATTCGATTGTGTCGATCATCAGTTACTGCTATATATATTACACAATTGTGAAATTCAGGGAATACCACACAAGTAGATTATTAAATGAGACGCCATCGAGTAGAAATTTCAAACAAAATATCTGATAAATTAGATATTACATTTGCAGTTTGTCAGGATTCAATACCAGGCCATCGGTTTTTCCTTATTTATGTTAAAAATTGACAGGGCTCAATACTGTTAAAAAAATCAATATGCAGATGATACCACTCTCTTCATTAATGGCAAACAAACAAATGAAATGGACGTATGTGCTTATAAAAATCTAAATTCTTGTGGATAAATACTTGTAGGAGAAAATTTTAAAATTTAACGGTCATAAGACAAACTACATCAAATTGAACTGCCGCCAAGTTGAGAGATATGAAAACTCACCAAAAATTATGATAGATGATTCGTTTCTTGAGGAAGTTTCAAATATTAAATTTGATTACAAATTTTAAATATTAAATTTGGTTTACACCTAGATTCTGGACTAAGTTGAACTTTCCAAATTCTCAATACATGAGCTATAGTTTCTTCTAATACCTGTCTGACACAATCATCGAAATTTTGTGCTGATGAAATATTAAAAATAGCATATTATGGCCTAATATACCCCTACATACAATATAGAATTATTTTGGTAGGGTCAGTGTGCTGAAAAAGAATTTGATAGATTGTTTGTGTTTACAGAAAAAAAACAATAATAATTATATGAAAATTGATCCATAGTAAATCATATCAAAACTCTTTCAGAGAATTTGAAATATTATCACTACCTTGTACTTACACTTTAGAAACAATAATATTCTCAAAATTCAACTGTGTATAAACGCAAGGAGTCGAAATTTACTCTGATGACAAAAGAAACAAACTAAACTTTAGGCCTCAACAACACTGACTAAATTTGTCCTCTGCTCTTCCATCCAAGGCAGGAGTATCATTTTAATAAATTACTAAACAATATCAAAATAGAAATTAGTTGCAAAAAATTTAATTTTAAATGAACCCCCTTTTATTGAACTGTACATTTTACAGCTTTAGTGAGTTTATTGATCGCCAACAGTGATTTGAGGAAACATTTAATCTTAAATGCTACTCATAATACCCTATAATACTTTAGTTTATTCTAAAAAATTGCGAAGCTTAATTTGAGTTATACCAATGGATGTGTTAGTTTTAAGTTCTATTATAACCTGCATTTTACTAATAACTTCTTACAAAATGGTTGTAAAATTAACAATGATACACAACTTTAGGGTGGTAAACATTCGATGATGGTTGAACAGAGGATTAGTACCGGTCGTGGTACTGGATGCCGGTTTATTGTATTTACTGATCTCCCAAAAGTTATGAGTTGTGGCTTCAGTCCTTTGTTGGAGATTTAACTATCAATGGACAGCTGTTCAATGTCTCATTTGGTGCTATACGCTTATTAATGGACTACCAATCTCGTGAGTTCGGAAATTGTCACTGAAATTTTCTAGTTTCAACTTGGAGTCATTATTAAAATAAGGTTTAATCCTCTAAATGGCTTTAACTGTATCCTTTTATTACAACACCCGAATTGCGAATTTCTCGCACACAGCTGCACTACACGCAAATTTGGCGTTTTTTTTAGAAACCCTTTACTAGATAATTAAAAAATATTTCGATAAATTCAATATAAACAGTTTGTACAATTTTTCTTAAAAACGAAAGAAAGACATTTAGGAATTAACTTCCTTTCTATGCAATTCATATCATACGTGAAACTATAGTATTACATTATGTCTTATGTAATGAGATTATGTTTAAGATCTGCCGGTTACGCCTTGCTGGTTGTTATGAGGCCGTTTGCTGGGCCATTTAAATGGCTGATTGTTAGCAAACTGAGGTTTAATGGAACGTTTGGTATTCTGACTCTGGTCCTCCTAAATGAAATATGGTAGTAGTTGTTATGTATTTTATCTGTTGTATGAATTATGATTGAAATCATAAAAATGCATAGATAGAACTTTATAGGAAGTTTTTATGCTTTTCATTTAATTCAACCAAACGTTTATTCAACCAAACATTTGGAGGTTGATGAGAAAACGCTTTTTAAGTGACATTGTCTACTGCAAATCACAAACATCCACATAACACCGTCATTAAGCAGCGTTTACATACATTATCCCTAGCACGTCCAAAACTAGTTTAAGTCTTGTGAATAATTGCAATTATTTTACTCTATAATTAAAATAACATTAAAAAGATATTTACGGGAAGAAAGGTTCCCTATTTTAAGAAAGTATTGTAGCACAGAAAGGTTAATAAATTATTTAGTTAAAGTTTAAGTTTTGTACCTGTACTGGAAAAATGTATTGTTTCTGTATTTAAATTTTTGGAAAAATAAAGATTATTTATTATCATTATTATTATTATTTACCATAGCATAAGGCAACACCCGAAGACAGTCATGAAAAAGAATCAGTGTTAAGTGTGCGTGTGTATGTATTTTAGTACGTGTGAAAGCGTGCGTGCGTATTTGTGTTGGATTGTAAGTGTTTGGTAAATATTTTCAGAATATTTATAAACTCTCAAGAATAATTTGAACTATTAAAAACTTTGGCATTCCATTTTATTTTTAAAATAGTTTAGGTTACCTAGTAAATTGTGCCTGTGGATTAATAAATTCAACCCGATTGTCTCATGAAGCCCCAATCTAGACTGCTTAAGTACCAAGGTACACCTGGCTGTGCAATCTATAGCGAGGGGTAATATCGTTCCTAGATGCTGTATCTCACGTTCTCTTACCTTGTTTTGGGTGCAAGTTATAAGTTATAAGCTGCCATTGTAATCTGTAAGACAAGCTCCAGTGTTGTCCCAGTATAATGTATGTCCCTTCGCACCTGTAACGTCGAGGTTTAATCAGCTTACGGTGTTTGTGCCGTACTTCGGTTGTGTGGTTTAAATATTGATAGTACCAAGGTCTCACGCATGAATAATATTAGCTCTAAGAAATAATTTATGTTAATAAAAAAAAGTTTGTTATTTATTATTTGTAAAAAAATTAGCGTGAATTAAGGTTGTTAATTTAACTATAGTTATATCATCTATGGTTAAATTACATATTTATTTGTTAACATAATCATTTATTATCAATTTTAATATGTTTTTGTTAATAAAGTTGAGTGAGGTCAAGCATCGTAAATATATTAAATCTTAGTTTCGTAAAATAAATGCTTACTATAGTGATTCTAATTATTATTCAATATTATGTAATTACTGTTCAGGTAGAACCATGTTTTAGAAGAATGGAAATGAGTTAGCGCTTGTCTAAAATATAATCTTTCAGGAAGTGAAATACTTAGAACCGATGAGTAAAGGAAATAATATTTTTAAAATTGCTATTACAGCAGTTGCTGCACAGCTGTCCCCCCTGAACCCCCTATAATTGCATATCGTTATCTAACTAATTCTATTATCTGTTTAGGTTAAAGCTAATTTGAATGTCATTTACTGTACATCCACCGGGTTTTAATTCAACCATTTAATTACCTGTGTAAGCAATAAGGGTATGAAATAAGCAGAATTTGACATAAGGTATAATTGTAAGGAAATTAATGAATTTGATATAAAAGCAACTTAGCATTATACATCCATAATATAACTAACCTTTTCCAGTAAGCTATGGTAACTTTCGATCGTACCCATTAACTGTTGTTAAATGAAAAAAACTATTTTTTATACCTTGCACAAAATAATTAGTATGTTTGATTAAACATACAAAGATAAATCCAAATTTAAAAGCATAAGATAAAAGCACAAGGTAAATTTAAAAGCAATTTGAAATCAATTATTATTATTTTTTTAATGGAATTGTAATAAGAAGCGAGGAGTAATGTCAAAACTAAGATAATTTTATTATATTCGTCTGTCAACTTAATTGATATACAATCTGTTTTTATCGCTTCCGTGCCTTACCCTCAATTTATGTAAAACAACGTAGGTGCATAAAGCAATCCCACACTCAACCAAGCCAGAATTTGTAGTTATCAAGTCCGCTTGCATGTAACACACCACTTTTCTTCCTCTTTCAATAGACCCACAATTTCTGATTCTCGTATCAGCTTGCATATAAGATGCCGCTCTCTATCCAAGGCATACGAGCCACAATTTCTAATTTTCAGATAAATAAATAAATAAATAAAAAGGCCTTTATTCATGAGCGTTTCTCAGTACAATGTCTGCTTTACAAAATAACTCAAGTCAAAAAATAAAAAACAATACTCTAAAACTAACACAAAAACAAAATTACATTTCAAGGATACAAATTTGACAAGAAACAATTTTTCACATGCCTTTTGAAAGCTGTGGGTGCTAAGAGTTGTAGGTCACTGGGGAGGTCATTGAAGGTTGTTGGTCCAAAATAGGAAAAACTTTTCCTACCGGCCTCCAACCTGACTTTTGGAAAATGCAAGCGGTTGTCCTGCCGAGTATTTCGCAGAGCGACCTGTCTCCGTGTAACAAGCCTTTCAAGTAGGTAGTGCAGCTCCTGGTGAGCCAATACCTGGTGGACAAGTTTGCAAGTTTGCATTTTGCAAACAATAGCTGGCGGCAAAATACCAGCAGCATCGCGAAAGACGGACACGTGGTCACGTCTACGAAGAATGTAGACGAAACGCACGACAGTGTTTTGTAGCTTATGGATTCGGTGCATTTCTTCTTTAGCAATGCTATTTCCAAAAGCAGGAAGACAGTAGTACAGCACTGAAAAAATTAATGACTTGACAAGTTGTAGTTTCGCACCATGTGGTAGGACGGATCTGTACCTGTACAGACCTCGCAGCCTTCCCAAAGCCAGTTGAGAGATGTAGGTGATATGGTCAGAGAAATTGAGCTCGCTATCGAGTACAACGCCCAAACTCTTGACAGAATTTGTCAGCTTCAGGTATTACACTTCAAGTTGTATTTGCACATCTCCATCAACGATGCTTTGAATAATGTTGGGCGTTGCAATATGGAGTACTGTGCACTTCTCAGAGTTCAACTTGAGACCATGTCTCAGTGACCATTCACCTATACTCGCAAGATCAGAGTCAATTTTCTCTAGAGCTTACCCAATCAAATTAGGCTCGTAGGAAAAGTGCAGTTGGCAATCGTCAGCGTAAGCGTGAACATTGCAGTAACGCACACAACTGGCAAAATCAGCAGTGTATAAGGTGTAAAGGATGGGACCCAGACAACTCCCCTGCGGTACCCCTCTTGGCTTTGCAAGGGGAGATAAAAAATCTGTGCCCAACCTAGTCACCTGACACCTTTTTTCTAGATCTGCTGAGTGTAAGACACCAATTTTTATCCACGCTTCTCTTGGATTTATTTATCTAGTTGATCAATACAACAGCAAAATAGAAAGATTTCAAGATTTAAGTGTGGTAACAAAGCTCTTTTATCTCATTCTCTAAATGATGAGACCAATGGGATCAAAACAGTAATGTGTCCATAACCCTTTCTCATAAAATAGAGTTACCTATTGAATATAGTTATACAACTATGAATTAACTAATCCTAATCAAACCAAACTAACAACCAAGGAGTTATTATCCATGAAGGTAAGGGACAATAATGCCTTTGCGTCATATGTTAATCATGTATAGATTTAAATTACTAGATAGGCTGAAATATAGACTGTTTGTGACTTTTTTAGATTACAAATTGTATTTCAGAAAGAATAAAAATTTTACTGAACACGCTTTACAGCAAACTTTTCTTTCTCACACTTTCATCGGACATTGCCTCGCGGTGAATGATATTTAGAGTCACCGAAAAGACCATCCATACAAAAAAACCTAAACTAGTATATAAATTGAGCAAACCCAATGAGTTATTATGTGTTAAACTAAACGGTAAACTTTCACGTATTTTTTTATTGCCATTACGTTGTCTGGCCGACTTTATGATGATATGTGATGTGTTTCCGTATTCCTCGTACTTTGATAGGTTCTTTAATCATAAAAATTGGAATCGGTAACGCTCATCTTAAAAAGTGAGCATAAAGGCTTTCTGTGTCAAAGATGTGTTTTACAAATGTTTTTAATATTTGCGTCAAAATATGCACGCATAAAACATTATTCAAGTTAATTGGATGTAATTAGTTTTCATTCGGTGTAAGTTTATTGGATGTTAAAGTCTAGTTGTTCGTTGGTGAAACCCAAGCTAACGAACCTTTCAATATGCTAAGTTTATCAAAATAAAATTGTCTGATAAGTCACCATTTCCGTAATCAAGCGAATGGTCCACTAAAAAGCGAATTACCGTAACTAAAGGACTGAACCGTTTCCCATTGACATTTAAGCTGATGTCAATCCCGTACAATGGTTTCAGACCGCAAAAAACAGTTTTGAAATCAGTAATTGCAATAACACGGCATTCAATGCCAACTGTCCAGCAATCATTGGAGATTACGACCTATCCTAATTATCGGTGGTCATTTCACATGAACAACTATTAAAAATTATAGGGTTGTATGCAACATTTATACACGGATTGATTTGTTTTGAAAATAATTAAATCATAATGCCTCAGAAATCAACCAATTTTCGGCACTTTAACCATTAAGTTTAGTATTACTGTACTTGTCGTAAATATTAATATGTCATTTGTAAATCATCGTGGGTGATGCGGCAAATATGTTGCTGTTTAAGAATTATGTTACAACTAACCCATTTGACCGTTGCAATTTAAATCGACGCCTAATGCTGCATTTTTACAGTTTTGTTAAAACAAATTATATGAGCTCGACACAAGCTGATTATTTTTTTATTTAAATTTTTTTTTTTTTTTTTTTTAAGCTACAATTATCCTCGTAAAGGTTGTATCCAAAAAAAACCTGTTTTTGGAGGAGTATAAAGCCGCGTTCACACTGGCCGAATATGTCCTCGAACAGTGTTCAGTTACAGTAAAATTTAGACACTGACACTTGATCTACAAGCTGCCCCTGAACTCTCTGCCAACCTTTTCTGTCATAAAAATAGAATTTTTAGTGTGAAGTGTTATTCTTTAGCACACACTTTATTTTCCTTGCTCAGTGAGAATTATCTCTGTCATTTAATGTTTGAAAAAATAGTTACACAAATGTATTCACGAAGTAGAGCCATCCCATGTTAAAAAACTTTAGTTTTGCACCCAAAAACCAGAGTTAAATAAAGTGCCAATGCGAGGATTACTTTTCTTAATTGCCATGGGAAGCGCTACTTTCTACCTACCAAATAAATATCAAAATGATATTTGCTTACTGTACAAAAATACCAAACAATAAAAATATCTGCAAATTATTCCAGCTATCTCTTTCCATCCATCCAGTCATCTTAATTCTTCATTCAACATTTAAACTTGGTCCTGCTATCTGTGTTTGGGGGTGGATTTTTCACTTTTCCATTAGGATGTCCCTACTCAGTTGGCCGTGTATTACGTTGAACCAATCAAGGAAAGCCTAAAAATTTAAAAAGAGTTTTTAAACGGGGGAATATGTAAAATAATTGTCTAGTTTAGTTTGTCATACATAATAAATAGTGTAAATATTGTAGGTTGTGCCCAAGGCATCCTTTTTACCTTTAAAACGGGAAGTTTGTTATTTCATAAAAATTACTTAAATAGGCAACTTAAAATTATTTCATAAACTTAAATGAGGCAAAATTCTGCATAAAAAGCTAACGTGTACCTTCTTTACCAAAGCGTCTTTTTATCCTTCGGAGCCTACAAGGTTACAGCTTAAATCGGCATCACCCTTAATAGGTGCTTGTTTATTATACGATGCTACTAGTTATTGATTGTTGTTTTTTACATTAACATTTCAAGAAACGCATAAATAGGATGAAGAGTGTTCCATGAACACTGTAGAAAGTTTACACAATACTTTGTGGAACTTTTTTGTTCTGATTCTCAAATTTTAGCAATATCCGTTAGACTCTCGTTAAGTGCATTTCCGTCCGCGGCCGCGCGGCATCGGCCCATACGCGTTACCCAAGTTTATATTGATCGTTAGCTGTTAGGTTAAGTTTGTTATTACTAAATAAGTCAATAATATTTTTGTAAGTTTTCACGTTGAAAATAACGCTCGACCTTCATCGTTCAGCAAATCACCATACATCATTTGTGAGGGGAGGAAGGATGCTCCTGTCAACGACCTGATCTTGGCCTCTTTATAACTGCCCAGAAGATCGGAATTACGTTATATCGCTACAAAATGGTTTATTTTTAAACTAGGGACAGCTGGAGGAGACTTCGTGACGACGTTGACTCGGACCCGTGGGGCCTGGGTTACAAACTTGTAACGCAGAAACTCGGCGCCCGCTCTCCACCTTCCATCATGGAGGGCGCCACCATGGGGAGGATCGTCGCTGCGTTGTTTCCTGAACATCCTCAGCGACCGCCGGTTGACTTCAGACGGGTAGAGGACGTTCCACTCTTCACTTTCGAGGAGCTGGAAACCTCCGTTCTCTCCCTGAAGAGCAACAAGGCTCCTGGCCCGGACGGGATTCCCAGTGAGGCTTTAAAGAAAGTATTTTCAATCAACGCTGACTTGTTGTTGAGAATGTACAATGCCTGTTTGGTAGAAGGGGTGTTTCCCGCTCCCTGGAAAACAGCCAGGCTTGTACTGATCAGCAAGGGCAAAGGTGATCCCGAGCTGCCGTCGTCCCACAGGCCTCTCTGCATGTTGGACACGGCTGGGAAGCTGTTCGAGAAGCTGATCCGTTCCCGCCTGACTTCTGCCGTGGAAGCTGCCGGGGACTTATGCCCCCGTCAGTACGGCTTCAGAAAGGGACGGTCAACGATCGACGCTGTCACCGAAGTTCAGAGAGCTGTGGAGAGAGCCGAGAGCCACAACCATTTCTCCCGCCGAGTAGTGCTTCTTGTTACGCTTGATGTCAAGAATGCCTTCAACTCGGCAAGGTGGGTCGATATGTTGGATGCGCTTCGCAACACCTTTCGTATTCCTGCATATCTGTTGCGGCTCATCGAGGATTATCTACGCTCTCGAAGCCTGATTTATGACACGAGGGACGGAACGCGGACGATGGAAGTCACTTCTGGTGCCGCACAAGGTTCAATACTCGGCCCGGATCTCTGGAACGTTGCCTATGACAGCCTCCTGAGGTCCGAGATGCCTGAGGAAACCACTTTGGTTGGGTACGCCGATGACGTTGCAGCTCTCATTGCTGCACGCAACGTTGAGCTGGCCCAACTGAAGTTGAACCGAGTTATGCGGGTGGTCAACAACTGGATGTCCGATCACGGTCTCTCGCTTGCTCTCAGTAAGACGGAGATTGTGATCCTCACGAAGAAGAGGATCGACACCGTCGTCCCACTCCGAGTGGGAAGGGAGGTGGTCACATCAACTCGTGCCGCCAAATACCTCGGGGTTATGGTGGACACCAAGTTAAGCTGGAGGGATCAGATCTTTCGTACGGCGGACAAGGCCGCTAAGGTAGTCACTTACCTTAGTAGGCTGATGGCCAATGTCGGGGGTCCCCGATCCAGCAGAAGACGTCTGTTGATGTCCGCGGTCCAGTCCGTGCTCCTTTACGGGGCAGAGGTGTGGGCAGGCGCTCTAGATAAGGAGTGCTACAGGTTGCGACTCGCCCGGGTTCAGCGTCAAGCTGCGCTCCGGGTGTGTTCCGCCTACCGGACAGTGTCCGAGCCTGCCGTCCTGGTGGTCGCCGGAGTCATCCCGGTCAAGCTCTTGGCAGGGGAGAGGAAAGCGATTTACCAGAGACAAGGCGAGATCGGCAAGGACACGGCAAGAACCGAAGAGCGCTCCCGAACCTTCCAGCAGTGGCAACACAGCTGGGAGCACGACACCCGAGGACGATGGACTGCGCGACTCATCGAGCAGGTCCAACCATGGGTGGAAAGGCGGCATGGCGAGGTGGACTACTACCTCACGCAGTTCCTGACAGGTCACGGCTACTTCAAGTCGTACCAGAACCGGATGGGCAAGACCGGTTCACCGGATTGCATCTACTGCCCGGGCGTTCCCGATGACGCGGAACACACCTTCTTCCGCTGTTCGCGTTGGGAAAGGCCCCGCCTGGAGGCCACAAGAAAACTCGGTGTTTTTTTCGGTGGACACGGTCTGCCAAAAGATTATGGAGGATGAGGGCAACTGGGATTGTTTGTCACAGTTCGTCCGGGGTATCCTCCTGGAAAAGAAAACCGATTTGGACCACGAAGTGGCCCAGATCCCTTGACCGAACAGCTGGATAAGGAGCGAGCCCCATGGGCGTAAGCCAAATTTAGGCCTAGCCTGACGTAATGTGATAAACAATTCCAGGTTAGAATCCTAAAGAGTAGAGGAGGTTTTTTAGTGGGTAAACCCGTTTTTTAGGGGAGTCCCACACTACAGGCTGGCCACCTGTGTGCGTAATGCATTTTCCCTGCCTCTCCCTCAAAAAAAAAAAAAAAAAAAAAAAAAAAAAAAAAAAAAAAAAAAAAACTAGGGACAGTACTTCAGAACAATTCAGCCATATAATCCTAAATATATACTCCCGCATGGGTAACTCACTGATGTACATAAAAGTTTGGACGGAACCGTTCAAGCTAGAGACTTGAAATTTGGCATTCTATTAGCTGACACGATTTACATTCACAAAAAATTCTAAAAACTAGCAATTTTTCACTTTTAATCTATAAAAAAAGTAAAAAATATAGATTTGTCGGTAATGTAGTTCAGCCGTGTTAGCGTACATCACCGTGTGACGGTATCGTAGATCACTTTGCAGGTTTAGTTCTCGCTTGTTTTAAATGATCTCTTTCAACTACACCCTTGTTTGAAAAAAACTTACTACTCATATATTATTACATGAGTTGTCATGTAACTGATATTTACAGTAGTGTTTTTTGGAAGTTTTAATTGCGGACCACGTTGGCCTACTAGAAATGAGAACTTATATTAGTTTTCCGCCATTGCGGCCAAAACAAACATACCTGACACAATCACAACGAACATCTCTCATTTTACTACCACTTTGTTTAAATTATACATAATTCGATATACAGAGTGTGAAGAAGGGAATTTTTCCTAATTTCAAGGGTTTTTATTGATCCACTGCGAAACATTTTATTTAGTTTAGCTGCATGTAGCTGAATTTATCGTTTTGCTTCCCCTCAAGCGTGAAGTTTTGTATTAACTTAGCTTGACAGTGATGTCAAAATTAAATTCATAGTATTTAAAAGTGTAACTCTCTTAAAAAATTGAACTACAAAGAATTCATAATTATTTTCAGCTAATATTATGTGTTATTCTTTAACGTTTTGTTGCTACTTTTACCCTAAAGTCAGCTTTTAAGTTAACTTGTTTATTTATATGGGTGGTTTACCAAATGTAGACGTTACATTTAATAACGACTGTAATATTATTTATTTCCTTCAATATTGCGCATGCACATATCTTGGACGGCACCGATATCAATAAAAGTACCAAACATAAAAAATAATTGTGATGAATCCCAGAATTAAGTATTTTTATTTTGCCTGTTAGGCGAAACTGGTTGTTTTACAATTGATTGTTATTCAACTGATTGTTTTGAATATTTTGTTACTTAGTGATGTTTTACATTGTTTGTCACTTACTGACCTAATACTTTGGCATCCAACTACTAGAGGTAGATTTGCAATTTGTAACTAATATTTTAAATACTTTCGCCAGTAATCATAGTAATATTGTATTTTATATAAGCTTGAAGTTTTGTATTAACTTAGCTTGACAGTGATATTAATGGAAATTGAATATATTTAGAAGTTAACACTCTAAAAATATTGAGCTTAAAAAATTATAATTAATACCTGCTAATACTCTTATTATGTGTTTTTTTTTATAACCTGTTCAATATGAACGAATTAGTCTATTACATAGATTGTTTGTGAATTAGTAACATAAATCTAACTTATTAACATTGCACTTTTTGTAGTATCTCAAATCGTTATTTTAAGACCGTGTTGTAACTATTATTATTACTAAATTTGATATTCTGCAACTTGTTAATAGGTCTAGCTACAGTTACATTGTATCTGAATTTCGAATTTTGCATTCACTGAACTTAATATCCCTGTAATTTCTACAGGATTTAAGAGTAGTAACTAGAATACGGTAATTATTCTTAAATTATTATTTCATAACAAACATTTTTATTTTTTAACGAATAGTATTTTTGTAAATAGTCTTTGGCGGGTTCCAAACCGTTTGTTCATGTTTTCCTATTTTTGGTTTTTGTGAAATCATTTATTTATTCATTGATCTAAAAAAAATAGTTTATTTAGCTTAGTCATTCTACATTTTCATCTATTTTATCTAGTTAATTTTTTCAATTATTTTATATTATTAATTTTATCTATATTATGGTGAGCTATACGAAGCTTGTGGGAATATTTTTAACATATTATTTTAGTACTGTAAATGATTTTGAGGCAGTAACACCTGAAAAGATTTTAGGTCTCATTACGTTTTCTAGACTTTTAGTTTACTCATGCTGGAAAATTTCTTGTAGGTTTTCGCTCGAAAAATTACCTAATACAGTAACTATAACTCTTGCTATTTGTATGCTGTCCCTCTATCTGGATCACTAGATGGAATATAGTACTCAGTTGATATTTCTGGCACAGTTTTAATTTGAAGAGTGATGGTCCCACACGTGTGTCTTCCCTTCTTTTACCTATTTGCTGTTGTCCAATCAGGCTGAGATTTTAGTTTGGGAAACGATTGAATTGAACGTATCAAGTTATTGAACGATTGAACTTTTCTCAGCTGGGACATTACCTTCGCTATCGTTTACCCAATTCCGACGCTTTTCCTTTTTAAACCATTTACATATCTGATTACCTATCAGGCTGAAAATATTATAATAACCCATTGAATCATATTTAATTAAACTAAAATGAATTTCTTTCGCTGTCACTTTGTCCATTAAACTTTCTCAATTCAGTGCTCTCACCTAAAGTCTCGATTACTTCAATTATTGTCATAATTTAAAACTATTCAATGCAACTTCATTATTATACTGAATATTACCCTGTGATTTATTAAATACAACGAGAGCTCTATTTTTATTAATTTTCTTAACCATGATATTTAATATTTAAATTTGTACATTGCTGATTTTGTAGGATTAATTTATCATCGTTTCTTTACAATGTAAAATATGGTTCCTGAATTTCTTGGCAACCCTGTGGCGAAACTGAAGCATCATAGCCTACACTAAATATTTTTTATTACAAATGTGTTTCTTTTGTCTTATTTTTCTTCTATTACAAGCAGCGATCCTCCATCAAAAATTATAATTTTATTCCACTTTTATAATTTCAGAATACACCTATTACCTAAATCATGTGCAATCATAATCGTATCTCCAAAATTTTAACACAACAATTTTCAAGGATGACTATTTACAGAGTTCATTAATATTTCACAACCCCATTATATTTCTTTTTACGAATCAAGGGGAACTAGGGAGTGGGATTATACCATGAGCCGTGGGCAATTTTCAAAGCTTATTACTATTAATTGTGAGTAGTGTGTATTTGCCGCTTCTGTTAACTGTCATGGCTGTCCAGTACTTGGTAGAATTAGCCTGATTAATACATTACTTTACGAATTTAAGCAAACCCCTAAGGGGGCATGGGGGCGGAGCCCCCATCGAGCCGTAGGCGAGTACCTATAATAACAGCCGCATCGCAATGTGTAACAATAATGTAACAAACAAGTACCCTTAAAAGATTACCACTTACCAAAAATTCTACCATGTGTCTATTAAAAGATTCTACCATTAGGAAGGCCAGTTTCTTGGTTTTCTTAATTAGCACAACTGTCACTTTTATTCATTTCTTGATTTTTTTGCTGGAGCAGTTATTGAATACTAGTGGTTTACGTTTATATTCCTTTACGTCCTCGATCATTTTCTTTACAACGCACGCACTGACATGTATAACCGGCCGGTGCAGGACACTAAAGACTAAACATAATGCGTGTTTGTAAGCTATAGTCGATGTTTCTCGTGTTTCTCTCCAGGGGAATATGACACTATGCTGTTGAAACTTCAGTAACCCATCAAGTTACTGTTAGGATCGAGGAAAGGTATGTAGACCACTAGGAATTTTCATTCATGGAAACCCACTGGCTCTAGGAACAATGACTATAACAAACGTAGCTCCCGTCCCGACACGACTCTCTGTATTATGAATCTTGCCTCTCACACAAGCAATATCAGCGCCATTGTGTCGGACGATTGCCTGGTCTGGAAGAAATACAAAATCTATAGTATTCGTATGTATGGAATACTAATTCAGGCGCAATACAATTTTCGATTTTCGATTCTTGGTCTTAACCCTAGTAATTAACACAGTAGTATTTTAAAAAAAATGTATGAAACATATATTTTGTTCCACATATTTAATAATTTTTTAATTAAATGATTTAAAACTTCTATAAAAGTAATCACTATTTTATGAAGTTTCTTATTATTTTATATTATCCCTGCAGAGCAATCTCTACATTGTCAAATAGTTCCCGAAACGACAGGAATACTGGGTTACTTGTTTTCCTTGTTTATTTACAAATCAAAATAGTCAAAATCAAAATATTCTGTGGTTTCCTGTATTATCTACAGATAGTAATATTTTTTTATAAACACAATATTTAATACTGATTTAATACGCATGAACCATTCAGATATATATCTTAACATCGAAATGAAAGTTAGGGATTACATTTCTTTTTATACTGGGTAAAAATTAAAGTGTTATGATTTATTAACATTTTATTGAAACGTCATATGGCTATTGAGTCAAAAATTACTTCAAATAATTGTTTTCATTGATAAAAAATTGACTTGAAGGAATTTAATTGTTTAGATAAAAGTGTCATTTCCAATGAAACTGGGCTTACCGGGATTTCAATTCCTGGCTCGAATGAATATTGGAAACAAAAGTTTAATTATTTGTTTCCAACAGACCATTTGTTTTTTTCTCAGTTCCTATTAAAAAGAATCCTTACAGTAAAGAAATGTGGTTTGTGGTTAAAGAAGTTTTAAACTTTTACAGATAATGTATTTTAGATTAAACTTTTTACGTCATCATAATTTAAAACGATTTACTAAGGTTATTAACAAGTATACAGGGTGCTTCACGCAAGGTGTCTCAAATTGATTAGAGATCAACAGATTGTCATACAATCTTGAAAAAACCCTTTCCAACTAAATTGATCCCAAGGAAAAATTTTTATTTTTTTTATTTTAACATTAAATAAATATATGGTGTTCCAAAAACTGGGGTCTCAGGTTCGAATCTTGGAAATTCCAAAGACTAATACTGGGTGATTCACGAGAATGTGCTGAAACTTCGGGAGCTGATTCTACACATGAAAATAAGTAAGAAAATCGTGTGAACATATGTCCTAAAATGCTTCGTTTAGCCTCTCGTCGCCAATTTGGTTTTACACTTAATAATTTTTATTTCAGTGACCGATTGTTGAATATACTTCATATTTGGCGTGGATCTTTATAAAAACAATGTTAGTTTTCAGAAAAAAAATATTTTTCCCGATGAGTATTTACAAAATGTACTTAGGTACCTTGTAAGGATTATCCTTTTTAAATTTTTTAACTCAAATTTCTCAAAAACACTTAAGTTAAACTTTCCGTTAAAAGCACTTAAAATTAACTGTCCACCATCTTGACGCAAAAAAAAAAAAACAGATTGGTTTGAGAATGACTTTGTATATTAGTTATTTATTTTTCATGGATAGTTTTGATTTTTTATGAAAGAGCCAACAAAGTTTGTCAATCGTTTATGCCAGACATGCGATCACCATGATAATTAACCTTTGATCAAGGTGCATACCCAGGTATCTAACCCTAGAAAATTAAGGAATGAGAACATTATTCAACCAGACTGGAGGAATAAGTTTCGTGCCTTGTGAATATGACGTGCGCAGACTGGTTTTCGTTTACCTTTACCCTCCAATTTTGTAACACTCCGATAATTCGCCCTGTTCTGCTTGAAGGAACTCTTAGGCTTACCTTGGGTCTTCAGTTGAGGCTAATATGGCCGTATCAGGTAGCTAACGTTACGTTGGGACTTGTAGGTATGTGTACAGTGTAAGGGTTTAAAGGATTGGGCCCAATACCTTTGGTTTTCTGTCTTTTTTATTACGTTAACAACTCTGTGAACTTATTCAATGGTTGAATGCATTTGACTGAAGCCAAATTCATGGTTAGTGATTAAATCGTGATCAACTAGAATATTTTGAAGGTGTTTTATAAAAAGGTTTTCAAATATCTTTGCGGTTATCGGCAGAAGACTTATAGATCTGTAGGATGAGACTTGGTGGGCCGATTTACCTGGTTTTGCAACCATAATCATTTCTAATAATAATAATAATAATAATAAATGTCTTTATTGCTTATTGTACAATACATGTATTGCATAGCATGCGTCAGAGTTAAAATTAAAACACAAAATTAACAAATAAACATATCACATTCTTTTTCAAATGTGAGAGCAGCAGCGATGCAAGACTTCAGCTGCAGAACAAAGAAATGAGGAGGTAGTTTACCCCTCAGGCCGATGTTTACTCCGATGTGTGATCCATGTATTCATACCTTCCACTGGGATGGGAAATGCTCGTTTCGAAGGATTCCGTTGTGTATAGAAGTTTAAAACATAATAGCTTACCTTGGTAGCTCTTTTAAGACCTTACCGGTAAGATCATACACCGGGGATTTAAATGGTTTTGATTTAGTCTTGTCAAATTCTGTTACTTCAGAATGAGTTAATGGTTGATTGGGTAGAGATCACAGATTAAACTAGTAAATCATTTAATTTTGTTGTTGTGTATCAAGGAATTGAAATTGGTTGCCAAATATGAGTAAATTATGGGCAGTAGCAAACAAATGACTGGTTACTAATGAAACAAAGAATTATATGTCGACAGTTAAATCATAACAAACAGCCTGAACGTCTTAACACACTATACAGTGTTTGTGGTAGTCTGTGTTAAAAAATGTTAGGGGTTATTATCCATATTATAGAATGCAACAAAAACATTTTCAGCTTAGGCAGTTATATCTCATTCCACCTTACAGTAACAGTCATTATTCATTTTTTCAAATTTTTCGTCATTGTTCATAAAAGTCTCGTTTCTTACCATTTCCTAAACTTATTGGTCCTTTTTATGACATTTTTAGAAATTACACGAAATTTCCTATTGTACTAAGTTCAGTTTGTCAAATTTAACTCATTTCTAAGGCTTGTAAAATCAACCTTAAAACATAATTTTGGAAAATTCAAAAAAAGGAACTATGACTTGTTGAAGTAAATTTTGTTATACTTCAAGCTACAAATTGTCAAATCTCCCCAAAACTTAACCACATTATTAGTTATAAAATGACATACTAGACACGACCTTTATTATTTGCCTAAGAGGCGGAAATTAACGTTACACATAATTACTGACCTGTTTTTTTTCTTTTTTTTTTCATAAAATTCCTATACCAATGGAGCCTGACCGCTTCCTATAACTTCCTTGGCTATTGTGTTATAACTACAGTTTGATCACTTGACAGTAAGGTATACACCATTTAGGTTTCTTTAAGGTTCGTCCCCAAGGAATTTTGGAAGAAAACGTCATTGGTTTTCTCACATCACAAATAACATTAAACGCCTTAAAATTTACAGGAGTATGTCACAAACCCCATCTTAAAATGACGAATATATCGGAAGATATTGCATCAAGTTTTTGTTATGTGAATTTAATTAGAAAGTTTGATTGCCTGCTTTTTCCGCTTGGTCAATCATTTGAAGGGCAGTTTACGGCATTAGACTTGACCGAGTGAGGCCTTTAATTTGATTTACATATCAACCTATGTTTATATTTAAGATCTTGTACTGACTCCTAGTGGGCCATTCCCCAGAGGCCATCAGATAAGGTAGGTAGTGGCACAGATAATTAGGTTATTAATAAGAGTTATGATTTGTGGAAGTTGGTATTTTTATATGTTTTGGTGAGTTATGAAATGAGTTCAAAACCTAATTGTCACCCTGTATTGTGTGTGATAATTTCCAACAATGATAATTATATAATGGAAAACCTGTCAATAAAATTATGTTTTAAGCCAATTCCCGCCCCCAGGCAATTAGGGAAGGTCACTTGTAGTATATAATTTAAAATATTAGAATGTGGGGAAGTTTTTGCAATTTTTTAGAGTTTTTAGCTTGACGAAAACAAAAATTTTCTTCAGAAAGTTTTATAGTGTCCTTTTTTAATTCCCAAAAGATTGTTTTCAAGTAGATTTAACAAGAATTTACGAGGGCAAATCGTACATACTTAATTGGGACAAACTGTACTTATTATAATTAGAAATATTGTGTTCTTTTAGGAAAAGTCATAAAAAGTGCCAATAATGTGGTAAAATGTGAGAAAAACTGTATTTTAGATTAAAAATGGCTGTTACTGGAAGGATGAGCAACATGTAACTGCCTAAATAGTGTATGTTTGTTGCATTTACAAGCATGATAGCCCCTTAAAATATTTGATACTGCCTATCGAACACCCTATACTATGAGTGAACCTCGTTGGAATTGAGATTATTTTTTAACCTCAGCCATTATTGTCCTTTATTACCATCCCTTTGAATAAGATGTCTCCTAACGAGTGTTATTAAATCTTTTCGAATTACCTCTCAAAACCCAAATTTTGGAGGAGCGCGTTGAAATTTTGACACATAAAAACCTTAATTTATTGGTCAATAAGACTTTTTCGTAAGATAACCCATTACAAGCAGCTGCATAAAAATAAAATAAAATAAAACATAAATTTTTTAACTGTCCGTTTATGTGTTACGTGTTGTGTGCGTGTAATTGTAACATTTTGACGCGGCTTCATCGCCAAGATATTTTAACCCCAATTTGATGGCAACCTGCAGAAAAACGAAGGCGCTGATGATGGCCTAGAGCCGAAACACGTGTTCGCCATTCATAATTCAAAGGATTGTATGACGTAAGTAACAAAATTTAATTAATAATAAATAATAGGGAAAAAGGAAATTTTGGGACACCAAAATTGTATGCTATTTAAAATTGCTCCCAAGTGTCTTATAGAATTAACCTTTTAAATTTCCTTTGTAAAACATACTTTAAACAAAAAAATAAAAAAGGATTGGATTGAATTTTAGTTTTCATCAATAATATGAAAATAACATTTTTTAATTGATGTCTGTTTAGTTCACAGTCCATCGATTTGATCTATTACATCTTGACGCAAACATGTTGTGTGTTTCAAAGAGAGTGCCTCTGACAGGTCAATATCCTCTCTTAGAGTCTGAGCTTCACCTGTCTTGAATAAAAATATGAACTAAAATAATTTTCACTCTAGCGTGTAGTAGTAAGTTCAAAAGTCAATATACAATAATAAAAATCTTTATTAATAAAACTAAAGATTTTTCTGTACATTGCTTAGTATTTTGTCATTTTTTTATTAGCGAATTTCCCATAGGGAATAAGCTATTACCGTAGGTCTCATGGAAAGACCTAAGCCCGGGACCATGTTACTTTTTCGTTTTTAGGTGCCCAGAGACCAAAAATAATAGTCATTAAAATTTTTATATATATATATATGTATATATATATATATATATGTATATATATATATATGTATGTGTCCCTAGACACGATAACTCTCGTAAAAATGGTCCGATCGACACCAAATTTGGTAGAGATGTGTAATCCTACGTTTATTCGGATGAGTTCGAAAACCAGACATATCGACCTACCGCAAGGGGTAGTTTTGGGGGGTTTTGTACCCCAAAAATGGTTTTTTTGCATTTTTCATATGTAAATTTAAAAAATTTAAAATTTTTATTTTGACCATTGGATTTAGCTCAAAAAAACACACAATTTAGTATTTTGAAGCTTTGCTCTATCTCCATTGGTTACCGAGATATTACAAAGTCTAAAGACAGTACATTGTCTTTTGGGGCTCCAATGTTAATCTTATGGAGAATAAGGATATGTTAATATTTCACTTATTAACCAATATTTTTGGATGAAACTTAGTATTTAGCTTCATTTGGTTGAGATTCATCCATTTAAGGTAAAAAATCTTGGTTTTTGTACTTATCATGGCAGCAAACGTGCATACTCTTTTCCCATGTTAATCATATGGAGAATAGGCAAACTCTTTTATTTATGGACAGATATTGATGAAACTTACTATATGGCTTTATATGGTCGAAATAAATTTTTTCTATGCTAAAAACCTACGTTTAGTGTCCCCCATGGCAGCATACCTGCATACTCTTTCCCTATATCTTAAGGAGAATAGACATTTATTTCCCTATTTATGAGCACGTGATGAAATTTTGTTTACAAGTTTAGCTGGTCAAAATTAATATTACTAATTTGGAAATTCGCTGAGTACGCAGGTCTGCTGCGACGGGGGGTACCCCCCGTCGCAGCAGACCTGCGTACTCAGCGAATTTCCAAATTAGTAATATTAATTTTGACCAGCTAAACTTGTAAACAAAATTTCATCACGTGCAAAATAAATAGGGAAATAAATGTCTATTCTCCTTAAGATATAGGGAAAGAGTATGCAGGTATGCTGCCATGGGGGACACTAAAAGTAGGTTTTTAGCATAGAAAAAATTTATTTCAACCATATAAAGCCATATAGTAAGTTTCATCAATATCTGTCCATAAATAAAAGAGTTTGCCTATTCTCCATATGATTAACATGGGAAAAGAGTATGCAGGTTTGCTGCCATGATAAGTAAAAAAAACCAAGATTTTTACCTTAAATGGATGAATTTCAACCAAATGAAGCTAAATACTAAGTTTCATCCAAAAATATTGGTTAATAAGTGAAATATTAACACATCCTTATTCTCCATAAGATTAACATTGGAGCCCCAAAAGACAATGTACTGTCTTTAGACTTTGTAATATCTCGGTAACCAATGGAGATAGAGCAAAGCTTCAAAATACTAAATTGTGTGTTTTTTTGAGCTAAATCCAATGGTCAAAATAAAAATTAAAAATTTTTTAAATTTACATATGAAAAATGCAAAAAACCCATTTTTGGGGTACAAAACCCCCCAAAACTACCCCTTCCGGTAGGTCGATATGTCTGGTTTTCGAACTCATCCAAATAAACGTAGGATTACACATCTCTACCAAATTTGGTGTCGATCGGACCATTTTTACGAGAGTTATCGTGTCTAGGGACACATACATATATATATATATATACATATATATATATATATATACATATATATATATATATATAAAATTTTTAATGACTATTATTTTTGGTCTCTGGGCACCTCAAAACGAAAAAGTAACATGGTCATGGGCTTAGGTCTTTCCATGAGACCTACGGTAATAGCTTATTCCCTATGGGAAATTCAAAGGATTGAGGGTTTCAAATTTTGAGCTCCACTGGTGCTGGGTGTTGGTTGTGGTTCATTATTTTGAGGTGTTGAAGTGGAAGGTTGATTGGTAGTAGATTGACATGTTTTGTAATGTCTACTAAGATGATTACTTGTAATAGATTTTCCACATTTATCACAAGACTTTTTCGTATAACGGGAGCTCGAGTTCTTATTTGGGTTTTTAGGACACACTTTCACATGATGTGAGATGTGTGATTTCGATATTAACTTGCCGCAGAAATTGCAATTAATTTTAATCGCAGCCATCTTCTTATGCGATCTATAAGAGAAAAACAAAAATCTGATCAGAATAAAAATTTTAATGGGCACCAGTAAAAAATATTATATTATTGTTTTTAATAAACAGCTATAAATAAAAAATTGGCAAAACAGCTAAACTCCAAACATTTAAAATATATAATAAACTAATTTGATTTTAAGTGAAAATCATACAAGCCGATTAAACAACAACAATTTTGATTGAGTGAAAACACGTTATCATACAAACATGGCATCTGGGTCAGGCGGTTTGATAAGATAACTCAAAACGCTCATCTTATTATTGTATGAAAATATTCTATGATAATTTTGACTATTAATTTAATAACTAACAGAGATATTATCTAAAATATTACTCAGCACGATTAAGACAGATCTCGAAGCAAACTGAATATTGCTTGAACACTGGCCTCTTTTATATCTAAAGTTCTATGGCTGATTTGGGCAAAGTCCAAATTGCATCACCCTGTTAAAACCATTCACCGATGGTTATAGTCGGCGATATAATTAACAAAAAGTCTCATTAAAATTCTTATCACTAATGACGGAGTCTGGCGCCGCGCCGGTCTGTTATCAGCAACCTAATTACCAAACATTCTCACTAAAACTTTTTATCGGCAATCACGAGGTCAGTCGACGTCAGTCTGTTATCTCTTATCTCTTTCCTCTCATGCAGAATCACTCGCTGAAACAACAAGTGTTGTATATTAGTGTAAATTTATTTTGTGAGTTGAAAATCACTACAACGGACTATAAATATAATGGTCCTTATGTCGGACTTTCTAAATTCAATAGCATGCCAGACCATTTTAATATCATAGTCCCCGCGCAGGACCATTAAAATACAATAGCCCCCACCCCGGACTATTTAAATTCAATAGTCCTTGCACAGGACTAGTCCTCACGCGGGACTATCTAAATACAATAGTCCTTGCACGGGACTATCTAAATACAATAGTCCTTACGTGGGACTATCTAAATACTATAGTCCTTACGTGGGACTATCTAAATACAATAGTCCTTACGCGGGACTATCTAAATACAATAGTCCTTACGCGGGACCATTTAAATACAATAGTACGCGGGACTAGTCCATGTGAAGGACCATTTGAATACAATAGCAAGCGGGACTAGTCCTTGCGCGGGACTAGTCCTTACGTAGGACTGTTAGGAAATTCGCACCCCCTCATGGTGCAGTCACCCTCCTCTAACAATTGTTTTATGCCTCGGGATTCCTGTAAAGTGCTGTAAAATTGCCAAAAAGTGGGCCAAAATCACAGAAAACCGGTTAAAATAGGTCTATTGGACTGTTAGGAAATTCGCACCCCTCGCACCCCCCTCATGATGCAGTCACTCTCCTCTATCGATTTTTTTGCCTCGGAATTCCTGAAAAAGTGCTGTAAAATTGCCAAAATGTAGGCAGAAATCACCGAAAACCCTTTTTAAATCCTGGTATGTTTAATTATTGCTCTACGTCCACTGGTTACCGAGATATTAGCGAATTTCCTTTAGAAATAAGCTATTACCGTCGTTTTCATGGGAGCTGCCGTTTGTATCGATGTAGGGACACCTCTGCGATTACATAATTACTAAAAAACTTTTTAAATTTCGAGGATTTAAAAATGCCCCCGTCGCAGCAGACCTGCGTACTCAGCGAATTTCCAATGGAATTTTGGTATATTTTCTATTTCCCCATAAAATCCATGGGGATGAGAATATGTAGGTTTGCCGCCATAATATGGGTTTAGTTGGTAAATATAAGTTAAATCCTACCTAGTGATTGTACATACCAAATTTTATAAGGTTATGGTGTTCTGTTTATTTTCCCCATAAACCCCATGGGGGTGAGTATGTAGGTTTGCCGCCATATGGGTTTTGTAAGCAAGTATAAGTTAAACCTTATTTAGATAATGTACATACCAAATTTGATTAAGTTATGTCAATAAATAAGCAAGATATAGGCTTTTCTTGATTTCCCATAAGAATAACATGGAAAACACATTTTTTTATTTTCCCCGTAACCAGTTATGCTAAGATAAAAATTCAAAATACCAAATTGTTTGTTTTTTTAAGCTCTTTTAAATGGTTTCAGTTAAAATTGTTGAATTTTAAAAATTAAGGTCGAAAAATGCCAAAAACCCATTTTTAACCCTTTTGAAACCCCATAAAACCCCGTTCCAATGGTCCGATCATTCTGGTTCGCGAACTCAACCTAGTAGATGCTGGCTTACACCCCTGTACCAAATTTCATCAAAATCGGAGGTTCCGTTCAAAAGTTATCGTGTTAACGGACACATAGATATATATATATATATATATATAGATATATATATATATATATACATATATATCAATTTGAACGAACGGTGTTTTTGGCTTCTAGGGACCTCAAAACGAAAAAGTATCATGGTCCCGGGCTTAGGTCTTACCGTGACTACTACCGTAATAGCGTATTCCCTATAGGGAAATTATGTGTACTTTCTTGATACGTAGTGATTATTTGTCGGTAACACATTTAAAACTGCTCAAATGACGATTTACTAAAAAATTTAACATGGGCTTATATGGGATTTAGAATTTTCAATTTTGAGTGCTTGTGATCACGATAACTAGTGCAAAAATCGTCTGATCATCATGAAATTTGGTACAGGCATGTAAAGTTAGATTCTCTTGGATGAGTTCGTTAACCAGTAAGATCGGCCCAACTTCAGTAGGGAAAGTGGGGGATTTTACCCCTAAAAAGTGGGTTTTTTCCACTTTTCTTATAGTAATTTTTATTTGATTACCTTTTAGTGTATACCATTAGATTCAGCTCGAAAAAACAAACAATTTGGTATGTTTAATTATTGCTCTACGTCCACTGGTTACCGAGATATTAGCGAATTTCCTTTAGAAATAAGCTATTACCGTCGTTTTCATGGGAGCTGCCGTTTGTATCGATGTAGGGACACCTCTGCGATTACATAATTATATATATTATATTGTGGCTTTTTATGTGTACTTTCTTGATACGTAGTGATTATTTGTCGGTAACACATTTAAAACTGCTCAAATGACGATTTACTAAAAAATTTAACATGGGCTTATATGGGATTTAGAATTTTCAATTTTGAGTGCTTGTGATCACGATAACTAGTGCAAAAATAATCGTCTGATCATCATGAAATTTGGTACAGGCATGTAAAGTTAGATTCTCTTGGATGAGTTCGTTAACCAGTAAGATCGGCCCAACTTCAGTAGGGAAAGTGGGGGATTTTACCCCTCAAAAGTGTTTTTTTTTCCACTTTTCTCAGAGTAATTTTTATTTGATTACCTTTTAGTGTATACCATTAGATTCAGCTCGAAAAAACAAACAATTTGGTATGTTTAATTATTGCTCTACGTCCACTGGTTACCGAGATATTAGCGAATTTCCTTTAGAAATAAGCTATTACCGTCGTTTTCATGGGAGCTGCCGTTTGTATCGATGTAGGGACACCTCTGCGATTACATAATTATATATATTATATTGTGGCTTTTATGTGTACTTTCTGGATACGTAGTGATTATTTGTCGGTAACACATTTAAAACTGCTCAAATGACGATTTACTAAAAAATTTAACATGGGCTTATATGGGAAATAGAATTTTCAATTTTGAGTGCTTGTGAACACGATAACTAGTGCAAAAATCGTCTGATCATCATGAAATTTGGTACAGGCATGTAAAGTTAGATTCTCTTGGATGAGTTCGTTAACCAGTAAGATCGGCCCAACTTCAGTAGGGAAAGTGGGGGATTTTACCCCTAAAAAGTGGATTTTTTCCACTTTTCTCATAGTAATTTTTATTTGATTACCTTTTAGTGTATACCATTAGATTCAGCTCGAAAAAACAAACAATTTGGTATGTTTAATTATTGCTCTACGTCCACTGGTTACCGAGATATTAGCGAATTTCCTTTAGAAATAAGCTATTACCGTCGTTTTCATGGGAGCTGCCGTTTGTATCGATGTAGGGACACCTCTGCGATTACATAATTATATATATTATATTGTGGCTTTTATGTGTACTTTCTGGATACGTAGTGATTATTTGTCGGTAACACATTTAAAACTGCTCAAATGACGATTTACTAAAAAATTTAACATGGGCTTATATGGGAAATAGAATTTTCAATTTTGAGTGCTTGTGAACACGATAACTAGTGCAAAAATCGTCTGATCATCATGAAATTTGGTACAGGCATGTAAAGTTAGATTCTCTTGGATGAGTTCGTTAACCAGTAAGATCGGCCCAACTTCAGTAGGGAAAGTGGGGGATTTTACCCCTCAAAAGTGGTTTTTTTCCACTTTTCTCATAGTAATTTTTATTTGATTACCTTTTAGTGTATACCATTAGATTCAGCTCGAAAAAACAAACAATTTGGTATGTTTAATTATTGCTCTACGTCCACTGGTTACCGAGATATTAGCGAATTTCCTTTAGAAATAAGCTATTACCGTCGTTTTCATGGGAGCTGCCGTTTGTATCGATGTAGGGACACCTCTGCGATTACATAATTATATATATTATATTGTGGCTTTTATGTGTACTTTCTGGATACGTAGTGATTATTTGTCGGTAACACATTTAAAACTGCTCAAATGACGATTTACTAAAAAATTTAACATGGGCTTATATGGGAAATAGAATTTTCAATTTTGAGTGCTTGTGAACACGATAACTAGTGCAAAAATCGTCTGATCATCATGAAATTTGGTACAGGCATGTAAAGTTAGATTCTCTTGGATGAGTTCGTTAACCAGTAAGATCGGCCCAACTTCAGTAGGGAAAGTGGGGGATTTTACCCCTAAAAAGTGGATTTTTTCCACTTTTCTCATAGTAATTTTTATTTGATTACCTTTTAGTGTATACCATTAGATTCAGCTCGAAAAAACAAACAATTTGGTATGTTTAATTATTGCTCTACGTCCACTGGTTACCGAGATATTAGCGAATTTCCTTTAGAAATAAGCTATTACCGTCGTTTTCATGGGAGCTGCCGTTTGTATCGATGTAGGGACACCTCTGCGATTACATAATTATATATATTATATTGTGGCTTTTATGTGTACTTTCTGGATACGTAGTGATTATTTGTCGGTAACACATTTAAAACTGCTCAAATGACGATTTACTAAAAAATTTAACATGGGCTTATATGGGAAATAGAATTTTCAATTTTGAGTGCTTGTGAACACGATAACTAGTGCAAAAATCGTCTGATCATCATGAAATTTGGTACAGGCATGTAAAGTTAGATTCTCTTGGATGAGTTCGTTAACCAGTAAGATCGGCCCAACTTCAGTAGGGAAAGTGGGGATTTTACCCCTCAAAAGTGGTTTTTTTTCCACTTTTCTCATAGTAATTTTTATTTGATTACCTTTTAGTGTATACCATTAGATTCAGCTCGAAAAAACAAACAATTTGGTATGTTTAATTATTGCTCTACGTCCACTGGTTACCGAGATATTAGCGAATTTCCTTTAGAAATAAGCTATTACCGTCGTTTTCATGGGAGCTGCCGTTTGTATCGATGTAGGGACACCTCTGCGATTACATAATTATATATATTATATTGTGGCTTTTTATGTGTACTTTCTGGATACGTAGTGATTATTTGTCGGTAACACATTTAAAACTGCTTAAATGACGATTTACTAAAAAATTTAACATGGGCTTATATGGGAAATAGAATTTTCAATTTTGAGTGCTTGTGAACACGATAACTAGTGCAAAAATCGTCTGATCATCATGAAATTTGGTACAGGCATGTAAAGTTAGATTCTCTTGGATGAGTTCGTTAACCAGTAAGATCGGCCCAACTTCAGTAGGGAAAGTGGGGGATTTTACCCCTCAAAAGTGGTTTTTTTCCACTTTTCTCATAGTAATTTTTATTTGATTACCTTTTAGTGTATACCATTAGATTCAGCTCGAAAAAACAAACAATTTGGTATGTTTAATTATTGCTCTACGTCCACTGGTTACCGAGATATTAGCGAATTTCCTTTAGAAATAAGCTATTACCGTCGTTTTCATGGGAGCTGCCGTTTGTATCGATGTAGGGACACCTCTGCGATTACATAATTATATATATTATATTGTGGCTTTTATGTGTACTTTCTGGATACGTAGTGATTATTTGTCGGTAACACATTTAAAACTGCTCAAGTGACGATTTACTAAAAAATTTAACATGGGCTTATATGGGAAATAGAATTTTCAATTTTGAGTGCTTGTGAACACGATAACTAGTGCAAAAATCGTCTGATCATCATGAAATTTGGTACAGGCATGTAAAGTTAGATTCTCTTGGATGAGTTCGTTAACCAGTAAGATCGGCCCAACTTCAGTAGGGAAAGTGGGGGATTTTACCCCTCAAAAGTGGTTTTTTTCCACTTTTCTCATAGTAATTTTTATTTGATTACCTTTTAGTGTATACCATTAGATTCAGCTCGAAAAAACAAACAATTTGGTATGTTTAATTATTGCTCTACGTCCACTGGTTACCGAGATATTAGCGAATTTCCTTTAGAAATAAGCTATTACCGTCGTTTTCATGGGAGCTGCCGTTTGTATCGATGTAGGGACACCTCTGCGATTACATAATTATATATATTATATTGTGGCTTTTTATGTGTACTTTCTGGATACGTAGTGATTATTTGTCGGTAACACATTTAAAACTGCTTAAATGACGATTTACTAAAAATTTAACATGGGCTTATATGGGAAATAGAATTTTCAATTTTGAGTGCTTTTGAACACGATAACTAGTGCAAAAATCGTCTGATCATCATGAAATTTGGTACAGGCATGTAAAGTTAGATTCTCTTGGATGAGTTCGTTAACCAGTAAGATCGGCCCAACTTCAGTAGGGAAAGTGGGGGATTTTACCCCTCAAAAGTGTTTTTTTTCCACTTTTCTCAGAGTAATTTTTATTTGATTACCTTTTAGTGTATACCATTAGATTCAGCTCGAAAAAACAAACAATTTGGTATGTTTAATTATTGCTCTACGTCCACTGGTTACCGAGATATTAGCGAATTTCCTTTAGAAATAAGCTATTACCGTCGTTTTCATGGGAGCTGCCGTTTGTATCGATGTAGGGACACCTCTGCGATTACATAATTATATATATTATATTGTGGCTTTTATGTGTACTTTCTGGATACGTAGTGATTATTTGTCGGTAACACATTTAAAACTGCTCAAATGACGATTTACTAAAAAATTTAACATGGGCTTATATGGGAAATAGAATTTTCAATTTTGAGTGCTTGTGAACACGATAACTAGTGCAAAAATCGTCTGATCATCATGAAATTTGGTACAGGCATGTAAAGTTAGATTCTCTTGGATGAGTTCGTTAACCAGTAAGATCGGCCCAACTTCAGTAGGGAAAGTGGGGGATTTTACCCCTCAAAAGTGGTTTTTTTCCACTTTTCTCATAGTAATTTTTATTTGATTACCTTTTAGTGTATACCATTAGATTCAGCTCGAAAAAACAAACAATTTGGTATGTTTAATTATTGCTCTACGTCCACTGGTTACCGAGATATTAGCGAATTTCCTTTAGAAATAAGCTATTACCGTCGTTTTCATGGGAGCTGCCGTTTGTATCGATGTAGGGACACCTCTGCGATTACATAATTATATATATTATATTGTGGCTTTTTATGTGTACTTTCTGGATACGTAGTGATTATTTGTCGGTAACACATTTAAAACTGCTTAAATGACGATTTACTAAAAAATTTAACATGGGCTTATATGGGAAATAGAATTTTCAATTTTGAGTGCTTTTGAACACGATAACTAGTGCAAAAATCGTCTGATCATCATGAAATTTGGTACAGGCATGTAAAGTTAGATTCTCTTGGATGAGTTCGTTAACCAGTAAGATCGGCCCAACTTCAGTAGGGAAAGTGGGGGATTTTACCCCTCAAAAGTGTTTTTTTTCCACTTTTCTCAGAGTAATTTTTATTTGATTACCTTTTAGTGTATACCATTAGATTCAGCTCGAAAAAACAAACAATTTGGTATGTTTAATTATTGCTCTACGTCCACTGGTTACCGAGATATTAGCGAATTTCCTTTAGAAATAAGCTATTACCGTCGTTTTCATGGGAGCTGCCGTTTGTATCGATGTAGGGACACCTCTGCGATTACATAATTATATATATTATATTGTGGCTTTTATGTGTACTTTCTGGATACGTAGTGATTATTTGTCGGTAACACATTTAAAACTGCTCAAATGACGATTTACTAAAAAATTTAACATGGGCTTATATGGGAAATAGAATTTTCAATTTTGAGTGCTTGTGAACACGATAACTAGTGCAAAAATCGTCTGATCATCATGAAATTTGGTACAGGCATGTAAAGTTAGATTCTCTTGGATGAGTTCGTTAACCAGTAAGATCGGCCCAACTTCAGTAGGGAAAGTGGGGGATTTTACCCCTCAAAAGTGGTTTTTTTCCACTTTTCTCATAGTAATTTTTATTTGATTACCTTTTAGTGTATACCATTAGATTCAGCTCGAAAAAACAAACAATTTGGTATGTTTAATTATTGCTCTACGTCCACTGGTTACCGAGATATTAGCGAATTTCCTTTAGAAATAAGCTATTACCGTCGTTTTCATGGGAGCTGCCGTTTGTATCGATGTAGGGACACCTCTGCGATTACATAATTATATATATTATATTGTGGCTTTTTATGTGTACTTTCTGGATACGTAGTGATTATTTGTCGGTAACACATTTAAAACTGCTTAAATGACGATTTACTAAAAAATTTAACATGGGCTTATATGGGAAATAGAATTTTCAATTTTGAGTGCTTGTGAACACGATAACTAGTGCAAAAATCGTCTGATCATCATGAAATTTGGTACAGGCATGTAAAGTTAGATTCTCTTGGATGAGTTCGTTAACCAGTAAGATCGGCCCAACTTCAGTAGGGAAAGTGGGGGATTTTACCCCTCAAAAGTGGTTTTTTTCCACTTTTCTCATAGTAATTTTTATTTGATTACCTTTTAGTGTATACCATTAGATTCAGCTCGAAAAAACAAACAATTTGGTATGTTTAATTATTGCTCTACGTCCACTGGTTACCGAGATATTAGCGAATTTCCTTTAGAAATAAGCTATTACCGTCGTTTTCATGGGAGCTGCCGTTTGTATCGATGTAGGGACACCTCTGCGATTACATAATTATATATATTATATTGTGGCTTTTATGTGTACTTTCTGGATACGTAGTGATTATTTGTCGGTAACACATTTAAAACTGCTCAAATGACGATTTACTAAAAAATTTAACATGGGCTTATATGGGAAATAGAATTTTCAATTTTGAGTGCTTGTGAACACGATAACTAGTGCAAAAATCGTCTGATCATCATGAAATTTGGTACAGGCATGTAAAGTTAGATTCTCTTGGATGAGTTCGTTAACCAGTAAGATCGGCCCAACTTCAGTAGGGAAAGTGGGGGATTTTACCCCTCAAAAGTGGTTTTTTTTCCACTTTTCTCATAGTAATTTTTATTTGATTACCTTTTAGTGTATACCATTAGATTCAGCTCGAAAAAACAAACAATTTGGTATGTTTAATTATTGCTCTACGTCCACTGGTTACCGAGATATTAGCGAATTTCCTTTAAGAAAAATAAGCTATTACCGTCGTTTTCATGGGAGCTGCCGTTTGTATCGATGTAGGGACACCTCTGCGATTACATAATTATATATATTATATTGTGGCTTTTTATGTGTACTTTCTGGATACGTAGTGATTATTTGTCGGTAACACATTTAAAACTGCTTAAATGACGATTTACTAAAAAATTTAACATGGGCTTATATGGGAAATAGAATTTTCAATTTTGAGTGCTTGTGAACACGATAACTAGTGCAAAAATCGTCTGATCATCATGAAATTTGGTACAGGCATGTAAAGTTAGATTCTCTTGGATGAGTTCGTTAACCAGTAAGATCGGCCCAACTTCAGTAGGGAAAGTGGGGGATTTTACCCCTCAAAAGTGGTTTTTTTCCACTTTTCTCATAGTAATTTTTATTTGATTACCTTTTAGTGTATACCATTAGATTCAGCTCGAAAAAACAAACAGTTTGGTATGTATAATTATTGCTCTACGTCCACTGGTTACCGAGATATTAGCGAATTTCCTTTAGAAATAAGCTATTACCGTCGTTTTCATGGGAGCTGCCGTTTGTATCGATGTAGGGACACCTCTGCGATTACATAATTATATATATTATATTGTGGCTTTTTATGTGTACTTTCTGGATACGTAGTGATTATTTGTCGGTAACACATTTAAAACTGCTTAAATGACGATTTACTAAAAAATTTAACATGGGCTTATATGGGAAATAGAATTTTCAATTTTGAGTGCTTTTGAACACGATAACTAGTGCAAAAATCGTCTGATCATCATGAAATTTGGTACAGGCATGTAAAGTTAGATTCTCTTGGATGAGTTCGTTAACCAGTAAGATCGGCCCAACTTCAGTAGGGAAAGTGGGGGATTTTACCCCTCAAAAGTGGTTTTTTTTCCACTTTTCTCAGAGTAATTTTTATTTGATTACCTTTTAGTGTATACCATTAGATTCAGCTCGAAAAAACAAACAATTTGGTATGTTTAATTATTGCTCTACGTCCACTGGTTACCGAGATATTAGCGAATTTCCTTTAGAAATAAGCTATTACCGTCGTTTTCATGGGAGCTGCCGTTTGTATCGATGTAGGGACACCTCTGCGATTACATAATTATATATATTATATTGTGGCTTTTATGTGTACTTTCTGGATACGTAGTGATTATTTGTCGGTAACACATTTAAAACTGCTCAAATGACGATTTACTAAAAAATTTAACGATGGGCTTATATGGGAAATAGAATTTTCAATTTTGAGTGCTTGTGAACACGATAACTAGTGCAAAAATCGTCTGATCATCATGAAATTTGGTACAGGCATGTAAAGTTAGATTCTCTTGGATGAGTTCGTTAACCAGTAAGATCGGCCCAACTTCAGTAGGGAAAGTGGGGGATTTTACCCCTCAAAAGTGGTTTTTTTTCCACTTTTCTCATAGTAATTTTTATTTGATTACCTTTTAGTGTATACCATTAGATTCAGCTCGAAAAAACAAACAATTTGGTATGTTTAATTATTGCTCTACGTCCACTGGTTACCGAGATATTAGCGAATTTCCTTTAGAAATAAGCTATTACCGTCGTTTTCATGGGAGCTGCCGTTTGTATCGATGTAGGGACACCTCTGCGATTACATAATTATATATATTATATTGTGGCTTTTTATGTGTACTTTCTGGATACGTAGTGATTATTTGTCGGTAACACATTTAAAACTGCTTAAATGACGATTTACTAAAAAATTTAACATGGCTTATATGGGAAATAGAATTTTCAATTTTGAGTGCTTGTGAACACGATAACTAGTGCAAAAATCGTCTGATCATCATGAAATTTGGTACAGGCATGTAAAGTTAGATTCTCTTGGATGAGTTCGTTAACCAGTAAGATCGGCCCAACTTCAGTAGGGAAAGTGGGGGATTTTACCCCTCAAAAGTGGTTTTTTTCCACTTTTCTCATAGTAATTTTTATTTGATTACCTTTTAGTGTATACCATTAGATTCAGCTCGAAAAAACAAACAGTTTGGTATGTATAATTATTGCTCTACGTCCACTGGTTACCGAGATATTAGCGAATTTCCTTTAGAAATAAGCTATTACCGTCGTTTTCATGGGAGCTGCCGTTTGTATCGATGTAGGGACACCTCTGCGATTACATAATTATATATATTATATTGTGGCTTTTTATGTGTACTTTCTGGATACGTAGTGATTATTTGTCGGTAACACATTTAAAACTGCTTAAATGACGATTTACTAAAAAATTTAACATGGGCTTATATGGGAAATAGAATTTTCAATTTTGAGTGCTTTTGAACACGATAACTAGTGCAAAAATCGTCTGATCATCATGAAATTTGGTACAGGCATGTAAAGTTAGATTCTCTTGGATGAGTTCGTTAACCAGTAAGATCGGCCCAACTTCAGTAGGGAAAGTGGGGGATTTTACCCCTCAAAAGTGGTTTTTTTCCACTTTTCTCATAGTAATTTTTATTTGATTACCTTTTAGTGTATACCATTAGATTCAGCTCGAAAAAACAAACAATTTGGTATGTTTAATTATTGCTCTACGTCCACTGGTTACCGAGATATTAGCGAATTTCCTTTAGAAATAAGCTATTACCGTCGTTTTCATGGAGCTGCCGTTTGTATCGATGTAGGGACACCTCTGCGATTACATAATTATATATATTATATTGTGGCTTTTTATGTGTACTTTCTGGATACGTAGTGATTATTTGTCGGTAACACATTTAAAACTGCTTAAATGACGATTTACTAAAAAATTTAACATGGGCTTATATGGGAAATAGAATTTTCAATTTTGAGTGCTTGTGAACACGATAACTAGTGCAAAAATCGTCTGATCATCATGAAATTTGGTACAGGCATGTAAAGTTAGATTCTCTTGGATGAGTTCGTTAACCAGTAAGATCGGCCCAACTTCAGTAGGGAAAGTGGGGGATTTTACCCCTCAAAAGTGGTTTTTTTCCACTTTTCTCATAGTAATTTTTATTTGATTACCTTTTAGTGTATACCATTAGATTCAGCTCGAAAAAAACAAACAATTTGGTATGTTTAATTATTGCTCTACGTCCACTGGTTACCGAGATATTAGCGAATTTCCTTTAGAAATAAGCTATTACCGTCGTTTTCATGGGAGCTGCCGTTTGTATCGATGTAGGGACACCTCTGCGATTACATAATTATATATATTATATTGTGGCTTTTTATGTGTACTTTCTGGATACGTAGTGATTATTTGTCGGTAACACATTTAAAACTGCTTAAATGACGATTTACTAAAAAATTTAACATGGGCTTATATGGGAAATAGAATTTTCAATTTTGAGTGCTTGTGAACACGATAACTAGTGCAAAAATCGTCTGATCATCATGAAATTTGGTACAGGCATGTAAAGTTAGATTCTCTTGGATGAGTTCGTTAACCAGTAAGATCGGCCCAACTTCAGTAGGGAAAGTGGGGGATTTTACCCCTCAAAAGTGGTTTTTTTCCACTTTTCTCATAGTAATTTTTATTTGATTACCTTTTAGTGTATACCATTAGATTCAGCTCGAAAAAACAAACAATTTGGTATGTTTAATTATTGCTCTACGTCCACTGGTTACCGAGATATTAGCGAATTTCCTTTAGAAATAAGCTATTACCGTCGTTTTCATGGGAGCTGCCGTTTGTATCGATGTAGGGACACCTCTGCGATTACATAATTATATATATTATATTGTGGCTTTTTATGTGTACTTTCTGGATACGTAGTGATTATTTGTCGGTAACACATTTAAAACTGCTCAAATGACGATTTACTAAAAAATTTAACATGGGCTTATATGGGAAATAGAATTTTCAATTTTGAGTGCTTGTGAACACGATAACTAGTGCAAAAATCGTCTGATCATCATGAAATTTGGTACAGGCATGTAAAGTTAGATTCTCTTGGATGAGTTCGTTAACCAGTAAGATCGGCCCAACTTCAGTAGGGAAAGTGGGGGATTTTACCCCTCAAAAGTGGTTTTTTTTCCACTTTTCTCATAGTAATTTTTATTTGATTACCTTTTAGTGTATACCATTAGATTCAGCTCGAAAAAACAAACAATTTGGTATGTTTAATTATTGCTCTACGTCCACTGGTTACCGAGATATTAGCGAATTTCCTTTAGAAATAAGCTATTACCGTCGTTTTCATGGGAGCTGCCGTTTGTATCGATGTAGGGACACCTCTGCGATTACATAATTATATATATTATATTGTGGCTTTTTATGTGTACTTTCTGGATACGTAGTGATTATTTGTCGGTAACACATTTAAAACTGCTTAAATGACGATTTACTAAAAAATTTAACATGGGCTTATATGGGAAATAGAATTTTCAATTTTGAGTGCTTGTGAACACGATAACTAGTGCAAAAATCGTCTGATCATCATGAAATTTGGTACAGGCATGTAAAGTTAGATTCTCTTGGATGAGTTCGTTAACCAGTAAGATCGGCCCAACTTCAGTAGGGAAAGTGGGGGATTTTACCCCTCAAAAGTGGTTTTTTTCCACTTTTCTCATAGTAATTTTTATTTGATTACCTTTTAGTGTATACCATTAGATTCAGCTCGAAAAAACAAACAATTTGGTATGTTTAATTATTGCTCTACGTCCACTGGTTACCGAGATATTAGCGAATTTCCTTTAGAAATAAGCTATTACCGTCGTTTTCATGGGAGCTGCCGTTTGTATCGATGTAGGGACACCTCTGCGATTACATAATTATATATATTATATTGTGGCTTTTTATGTGTACTTTCTGGATACGTAGTGATTATTTGTCGGTAACACATTTAAAACTGCTTAAATGACGATTTACTAAAAAATTTAACATGGGCTTATATGGGAAATAGAATTTTCAATTTTGAGTGCTTGTGAACACGATAACTAGTGCAAAAATCGTCTGATCATCATGAAATTTGGTACAGGCATGTAAAGTTAGATTCTCTTGGATGAGTTCGTTAACCAGTAAGATCGGCCCAACTTCAGTAGGGAAAGTGGGGGATTTTACCCCTCAAAAGTGGTTTTTTTCCACTTTTCTCATAGTAATTTTTATTTGATTACCTTTTAGTGTATACCATTAGATTCAGCTCGAAAAAACAAACAATTTGGTATGTTTAATTATTGCTCTACGTCCACTGGTTACCGAGATATTAGCGAATTTCCTTTAGAAATAAGCTATTACCGTCGTTTTCATGGGAGCTGCCGTTTGTATCGATGTAGGGACACCTCTGCGATTACATAATTATATATATTATATTGTGGCTTTTTATGTGTACTTTCTGGATACGTAGTGATTATTTGTCGGTAACACATTTAAAACTGCTTAAATGACGATTTACTAAAAAATTTAACATGGGCTTATATGGGAAATAGAATTTTCAATTTTGAGTGCTTGTGAACACGATAACTAGTGCAAAAATCGTCTGATCATCATGAAATTTGGTACAGGCATGTAAAGTTAGATTCTCTTGGATGAGTTCGTTAACCAGTAAGATCGGCCCAACTTCAGTAGGGAAAGTGGGGGATTTTACCCCTCAAAAGTGGTTTTTTTCCACTTTTCTCATAGTAATTTTTATTTGATTACCTTTTAGTGTATACCATTAGATTCAGCTCGAAAAAACAAACAATTTGGTATGTTTAATTATTGCTCTACGTCCACTGGTTACCGAGATATTAGCGAATTTCCTTTAGAAATAAGCTATTACCGTCGTTTTCATGGGAGCTGCCGTTTGTATCGATGTAGGGACACCTCTGCGATTACATAATTATATATATTATATTGTGGCTTTTTATGTGTACTTTCTGGATACGTAGTGATTATTTGTCGGTAACACATTTAAAACTGCTCAAATGACGATTTACTAAAAAATTTAACATGGGCTTATATGGGAAATAGAATTTTCAATTTTGAGTGCTTGTGAACACGATAACTAGTGCAAAAATCGTCTGATCATCATGAAATTTGGTACAGGCATGTAAAGTTAGATTCTCTTGGATGAGTTCGTTAACCAGTAAGATCGGCCCAACTTCAGTAGGGAAAGTGGGGGATTTTACCCCTCAAAAGTGGTTTTTTTCCACTTTTCTCATAGTAATTTTTATTTGATTACCTTTTAGTGTATACCATTAGATTCAGCTCGAAAAAACAAACAATTTGGTATGTTTAATTATTGCTCTACGTCCACTGGTTACCGAGATATTAGCGAATTTCCTTTAGAAATAAGCTATTACCGTCGTTTTCATGGGAGCTGCCGTTTGTATCGATGTAGGGACACCTCTGCGATTACATAATTATATATATTATATTGTGGCTTTTTATGTGTACTTTCTGGATACGTAGTGATTATTTGTCGGTAACACATTTAAAACTGCTTAAATGACGATTTACTAAAAAATTTAACATGGGCTTATATGGGAAATAGAATTTTCAATTTTGAGTGCTTGTGAACACGATAACTAGTGCAAAAATCGTCTGATCATCATGAAATTTGGTACAGGCATGTAAAGTTAGATTCTCTTGGATGAGTTCGTTAACCAGTAAGATCGGCCCAACTTCAGTAGGGAAAGTGGGGGATTTTACCCCTCAAAAGTGGTTTTTTTTCCACTTTTCTCATAGTAATTTTTATTTGATTACCTTTTAGTGTATACCATTAGATTCAGCTCGAAAAAACAAACAATTTGGTATGTTTAATTATTGCTCTACGTCCACTGGTTACCGAGATATTAGCGAATTTCCTTTAGAAATAAGCTATTACCGTCGTTTTCATGGGAGCTGCCGTTTGTATCGATGTAGGGACACCTCTGCGATTACATAATTATATATATTATATTGTGGCTTTTTATGTGTACTTTCTGGATACGTAGTGATTATTTGTCGGTAACACATTTAAAACTGCTCAAATGACGATTTACTAAAAAATTTAACATGGGCTTATATGGGAAATAGAATTTTCAATTTTGAGTGCTTGTGAACACGATAACTAGTGCAAAAATCGTCTGATCATCATGAAATTTGGTACAGGCATGTAAAGTTAGATTCTCTTGGATGAGTTCGTTAACCAGTAAGATCGGCCCAACTTCAGTAGGGAAAGTGGGGGATTTTACCCCTCAAAAGTGGTTTTTTTCCACTTTTCTCATAGTAATTTTTATTTGATTACCTTTTAGTGTATACCATTAGATTCAGCTCGAAAAAACAAACAATTTGGTATGTTTAATTATTGCTCTACGTCCACTGGTTACCGAGATATTAGCGAATTTCCTTTAGAAATAAGCTATTACCGTCGTTTTCATGGGAGCTGCCGTTTGTATCGATGTAGGGACACCTCTGCGATTACATAATTATATATATTATATTGTGGCTTTTTATGTGTACTTTCTGGATACGTAGTGATTATTTGTCGGTAACACATTTAAAACTGCTTAAATGACGATTTACTAAAAAATTTAACATGGGCTTATATGGGAAATAGAATTTTCAATTTTGAGTGCTTGTGAACACGATAACTAGTGCAAAAATCGTCTGATCATCATGAAATTTGGTACAGGCATGTAAAGTTAGATTCTCTTGGATGAGTTCGTTAACCAGTAAGATCGGCCCAACTTCAGTAGGGAAAGTGGGGGATTTTACCCCTCAAAAGTGGTTTTTTTCCACTTTTCTCATAGTAATTTTTATTTGATTACCTTTTAGTGTATACCATTAGATTCAGCTCGAAAAAACAAACAATTTGGTATGTTTAATTATTGCTCTACGTCCACTGGTTACCGAGATATTAGCGAATTTCCTTTAGAAATAAGCTATTACCGTCGTTTTCATGGGAGCTGCCGTTTGTATCGATGTAGGGACACCTCTGCGATTACATAATTATATATATTATATTGTGGCTTTTTATGTGTACTTTCTGGATACGTAGTGATTATTTGTCGGTAACACATTTAAAACTGCTTAAATGACGATTTACTAAAAAATTTAACATGGGCTTATATGGGAAATAGAATTTTCAATTTTGAGTGCTTGTGAACACGATAACTAGTGCAAAAATCGTCTGATCATCATGAAATTTGGTACAGGCATGTAAAGTTAGATTCTCTTGGATGAGTTCGTTAACCAGTAAGATCGGCCCAACTTCAGTAGGGAAAGTGGGGGATTTTACCCCTCAAAAGTGGTTTTTTTCCACTTTTCTCATAGTAATTTTTATTGATTACCTTTTAGTGTATACCATTAGATTCAGCTCGAAAAAACAAACAATTTGGTATGTTTAATTATTGCTCTACGTCCACTGGTTACCGAGATATTAGCGAATTTCCTTTAGAAATAAGCTATTACCGTCGTTTTCATGGGAGCTGCCGTTTGTATCGATGTAGGGACACCTCTGCGATTACATAATTATATATATTATATTGTGGCTTTTTATGTGTACTTTCTGGATACGTAGTGATTATTTGTCGGTAACACATTTAAAACTGCTTAAATGACGATTTACTAAAAAATTTAACATGGGCTTATATGGGAAATAGAATTTTCAATTTTGAGTGCTTGTGAACACGATAACTAGTGCAAAAATCGTCTGATCATCATGAAATTTGGTACAGGCATGTAAAGTTAGATTCTCTTGGATGAGTTCGTTAACCAGTAAGATCGGCCCAACTTCAGTAGGGAAAGTGGGGGATTTTACCCCTCAAAAGTGGTTTTTTTCCACTTTTCTCATAGTAATTTTTATTTGATTACCTTTTAGTGTATACCATTAGATTCAGCTCGAAAAAACAAACAATTTGGTATGTTTAATTATTGCTCTACGTCCACTGGTTACCGAGATATTAGCGAATTTCCTTTAGAAATAAGCTATTACCGTCGTTTTCATGGGAGCTGCCGTTTGTATCGATGTAGGGACACCTCTGCGATTACATAATTATATATATTATATTGTGGCTTTTTATGTGTACTTTCTGGATACGTAGTGATTATTTGTCGGTAACACATTTAAAACTGCTTAAATGACGATTTACTAAAAAATTTAACATGGGCTTATATGGGAAATAGAATTTTCAATTTTGAGTGCTTGTGAACACGATAACTAGTGCAAAAATCGTCTGATCATCATGAAATTTGGTACAGGCATGTAAAGTTAGATTCTCTTGGATGAGTTCGTTAACCAGTAAGATCGGCCCAACTTCAGTAGGGAAAGTGGGGGATTTTACCCCTCAAAAGTGGTTTTTTTCCACTTTTCTCATAGTAATTTTTATTTGATTACCTTTTAGTGTATACCATTAGATTCAGCTCGAAAAAACAAACAATTTGGTATGTTTAATTATTGCTCTACGTCCACTGGTTACCGAGATATTAGCGAATTTCCTTTAGAAATAAGCTATTACCGTCGTTTTCATGGGAGCTGCCGTTTGTATCGATGTAGGGACACCTCTGCGATTACATAATTATATATATTATATTGTGGCTTTTTATGTGTACTTTCTGGATACGTAGTGATTATTTGTCGGTAACACATTTAAAACTGCTTAAATGACGATTTACTAAAAAATTTAACATGGGCTTATATGGGAAATAGAATTTTCAATTTTGAGTGCTTGTGAACACGATAACTAGTGCAAAAATCGTCTGATCATCATGAAATTTGGTACAGGCATGTAAAGTTAGATTCTCTTGGATGAGTTCGTTAACCAGTAAGATCGGCCCAACTTCAGTAGGGAAAGTGGGGGATTTTACCCCTAAAAAGTGGGTTTTTTCCACTTTTCTCATAGTAATTTTTATTTGATTACCTTTTAGTGTATACCATTAGATTCAGCTCGAAAAAACAAACAATTTGGTATGTTTAATTATTGCTCTACGTCCACTGGTTACCGAGATATTAGCGAATTTCCTTTAGAAATAAGCTATTACCGTCGTTTTCATGGGAGCTGCCGTTGGTATCGATGTTAACCAGTAAGATCGGTATCGAAAAAAATGTTTGATCATCATGAAATTTGATATCACTCATATGTAAAGACTTATAGTGTGTGTTTAAATGTGTTATGTACACTTATGTAAAGATTGCCATTGGAAATTCGCTAAGTACGCAGGTCTGCTGCGACGGGGGTATTATGCATTACTGTGATTTTTCATAAAAATTTTGTATAATTTCTCTATGTCCTAGGAGTTCAATGAGTTTCGTTCCAAGTGTGGTCTTTTATGGAGCTATGACTGGATTAGTATTCCTTTAGTTTATACACAGGTAAGTATAAATTAGTTTATGTGTAATTATTAAAATCATAACTTTCATAGTTTCATTAGCAAGGTTTTCATCAATTATTCTCACTATTATGACCAGTTTTTTTTATATTATTTTTTCCATCTTCCTGCTCTGTGGGAGAGAGGCAAAGTGGTGGGAAGGGTTTGTTTATTTTTGCTCATATTCCATTGGTTTTAATATTCCAAGGAATAATATCCTTTGATATATAGGAATATATTCAATGCTAATATTCAATTGGATTAATACATTTTAGATATAGATGTGCAGTAACACCAAAAATATACACAGTTTTTCGTGACAATAAAGGGAAAGACAAATAGGTGAGGTTTGAAACAAATGATTGAGTTTGTCTTGAAACCTCCTGAAAAATTT
>CM061531.1:149634401-149703620 GCA_030545055.2 Neoaliturus tenellus
AATTTATTAAGCAGTACCAGGTTAACCGAGCCTTGCTCGTTGGTTTTAATTCAGTTTTGATATAGTGTCATTAGAGCTATTAAATTTCCCCCAACAACCAACTATACCTCTTCACAGTTAACAGCTGTTTCAAAAAGTCTGCTTAATATTAATGTTCCTTTATTTTTGTATACCTTTCGTTGTTATTTCGTTACCAAAATAGCAACCCATAAGACCAATGTTAAAAATTACGATTTTAAAACTTAAATTCTGACAAAATTCGATTTTTCCTGGGATGGAGGCCTTTTCTAAACTTATTTTTGGGCCAATACACTTTTAATTGCAAAGTTTAAGCAAAATCTGACAGCTAGATTTCGAGATCGTGGAACACACATCCCTTCAGACATTCCTCGTATTATAGTATAGGATAGATTTCAATTCAAATTGTATTTCTAATAGGGTTATAAATTTGTGTTCGTTTGTAACAATATAGTTTCATTATTTCACAGGCTTAGAGGTGTTCGATCCAGTTACTTTACCGGATCGGTGATTTCAGTGACAGCGCCAAGCGTTAACTAGTGACTTTAACCGGTGACTTTCTGGCCCGGTGACACGCTTTCAGCTACCTACTATGCGCCGTGCTAAATCCAGCGCCAGCGCCATCTAGGCCAATGGTAGACAACTACAAGGATCGGTGACCAAATTTTAGTGACATACTTCATAGGACAGGAGCTGCAGATAGTTACACATAACTCCGCTTGGCGCGCCACGTCCAGTGCTTAAGAGCAGACAGCGACAAGAGAGCCAATCAGGGAATAGGCTTGAGTTCGGTGACTTCAGTACCAGCGACAGTAGAACCAATCAGACTGGAAAATATGTTTGGTTACTATACTACCAATTACAGGGCCAGTACAACCAACCAGAGAATAGAACTGAGGTTTAGCTACTTCAGAATCGGTTCCAGTGCCTCATACACCACCTCATATGACCTCACATGTTTGATGTTTGAATGAGTAACAGTGACTTAAATCAGTGTAGTTTTAAAGTGATAATTCTCGTTATTCACCATTTAAACAGTGCTTAACCTATAATGAAAATGTAGTGATACTTGCCGTGAGTGAACCTAACACTTCAGTATAAGAAAACTAATAATCATATAAGTTTTGTAAAACAATTATAACATCTTAAAATAGGTCTGATTAAATTTTGTCATGATAATTCATGATTTTAAACTTTAAAGTGAGATTTTCATGCAGCACGAACATTGTTTATAACACTTTCCCGCCAGTGTTTCCACTCCACAAAAAATAATATCCCGCTGGCCCATCAAAAAATCCCGTTTTATCCCGCTAATATGCATCAAAATATCCCGTTTATCCGGAAAAATCCCGTTTTCATTATACTGCACGTAGAACAGCCGTTTTCTGGCCTGTATTTAGTCCACAAAGTCGGCGTTTTCTGTAGCATTTTAAAAGTGCACCGAAAAAATATCTGTTAATTTTTTCCGTGCGCTAACCTAAAGAGTTGTTTATTTTTCTTAAGCAAAAATCATACTAATTCAAATCAAATATAGGGTCAAAGTAAAAAAAAAAAAAAAACCACTTGCAGACTACAATTTTAATGCAATATTTTGACATTACTTCAACGTATATATATCAGCTGTTTATAAGGAAGATTTAAATTAAGATGGAAGTCAACTGAAAAACGTGTAGGATCTAAACAGAAAATGAAATTTGATTTAATTTACTTTAAAATGAGCTATCCATTTTATTTTTTCTAGTATGATGAAAAACGTTGTTTATCACTTTTTTCTGTGCTTATTGAGCACAGACAAAAGCCACTTTCCGTCCTAGTGATGAAAACTACTCTTTGCTTTTCCATTATAAAAAGAACACAAGTTTCATGATATATCGTTAATAATTGAAGAGTAATTCATGTTTACCAAAGTCATTGGTTGGCAAAAAAATCTCTACTTTTAAACGCTATATGCTGCTAACTACATAGATCATTTATGACTTCTCTTGAAATTTGTTAAATTTCTGAATATTTATATGATATAACTAATTCTGCAGTCATACATGAAATAATGACGGTTACCTATAGAACTCCTTTTAAAGAAATTTATATTATGTCGAGCTATACTCTTTCTAAATATCTGCATTATCAATTTCATCAAACAAAGGTAGAAGAAAAATACATGGGCTCAAATAAAATTACTCAAATATCTTTCAACTAAAATAGAATCCTTTGATTTTCCTGAAGAACAACATATATTACTTCATTAAAATAAAATAACATAAATGTAAGTATTTAAATATGAATTGTTTGAAATTTATTTATCTATTTTGGTCTTCTAGTTGCATTTCTTTTCTTACCTTTTAGGCTACTATTGGCGAAAATAGAGGTCCTAATGAACAAGAACCACAAGCTAAACTTTTAAGCCTAAAAACTTTAAAAGGCCTTCATCATATTAAAAAAAATATATAAAGCATGAGTACAGAATTGGGAAAGTAAGGAAAGTAAGGAATTTATGGTTTTAATTCAATAGAAAAAATATGTAAAAAATATTTTAATACTTAGGTATAGAAAAAAACTATCAAATGATACTGTAACCAGGATAAGCTTTGTCCACAGAAAATTTGTCATTAATTTCCCTGACCATTTACTATCGATTTCCCTCAAAATCATAATAGGCTACAATATATACATACAAAATTTAAATATTAGGTAATTTAATCCACAGAAAAGAATGGAATATTTATTACGATTTGATTACAGTAGAGTGGAGTGACTAATCTTTCAAAAGTATAATATTCAAAAACGTTTTTGATTTAAATTTCTTGCATCTGGTGTACTTGAAGTGCTTGGGACAGGATGTACTTTACGGTACATCGCTTTACATCTATTCAAGATTTTAGGACAAACAATTTTTTTTAGACAGATAACAGATTCTATGATGCTAAGAGCTTTTTTGAAACTTATTCGTAGATTCCATTCCATTGGTTCGATGACCGACCGGCTTCTCCCTGTCCAATCAGAAAGTTAAACTCTCCCACAGAGTACGAAATATGTATTTCACAATTTTTTAAAATAGTATAACAAGCACATTCTGTTTGTTTGCATATTTTTGCAGTAAATGGTGTAAAAAAAATCAATGAATCATCAGCTGTAATATTTTGTTTGTGCTGCAGTTGTATTACGTAAAATAAAAGTTGTCTGTAAATTTGAAATATCCCGCTAAATCCCGTTTTCCTCTTCATAAAAATCCCGTTTTATCCCGCATCCCGTTTTCATCCCGCTCAGGGTCTTAAAATCCCGTTAACGGGATAAAAATCCCGCGAATGGAAACACTGTTTCCCGCCTGACAGTAGCCTACTGTCGTCTGCTGCACAAGATTTTTTTTCATCAAGAGTGAAGCCAAAGACTGCTAAAGCCATTTATACACAGACCCACTATTAAAACATTGATTTAGTGTATAAAGTATTTATACGGTACAGTTTTTAAAAGTCAGTGAAGCAATTTAGCTTATATGTATAAACATAACTGATTGAAAACTAAATTACAATAGTTGATTTTACCATTCATCTAAAGTTATTCATCTCAAGTCATATAAGGCCTGGTATCACAGAATAGATCTTAAATCCAATCCATTAGAACACTTTCGTTTTCCTCTTTTTTTTTTAACACAAATGGACTTTCAAATAGAAGAAACAAAGAATGGAAAACCTAATATTATACATAATAACCACAAATACAGGCAAAATTATGTGGCTAAGAGTGGAGAAATAACATGGAGGTGTCTTGGAAGACACTGCAATGCTACAATAAAAACTGATGCGAATAAATCTAATATTACAGTGGCTAACACCAAGCACTCTGGGCCCCACCCAGTCACTATGAGGTCATTATTGTCACCTAAGGCCTCTAGTCAGGAGTCTTCTGTCCAGATACCATCAATTGTAAACTGCTCCTTCGACTTAACTACACCACAATCAGATGACTTATCTCCTCAAACCACACCTTTCTCCCCAGAGAATACCTCAAATTTATCTTTTGACTCCCAAGAATTAACAGCATCATTATTAACAGAGTTGGAAGAAAAAAATAGAGTTCTAAAGGAGCATAACGTGACTCTTGAAAAACAGCTTCAATGTGTACTTGATCACTCCATTGAATCCGATACCAGACTAATGGAATTTACAAATGAGATTTTCCCTGTTCCAATCCTAAATAATACTGCTAAGCCGAAAATTACTTTCCACAGTTTGAGGAAAGACTGTTCTGTACAGTGTGAAAATATGACACCTTTACCTTCTCATGAAGAAATTAATAGCAAAATAGATTCTGAAGAAATTCAGAGACTTAGCCTTCAGATAAATAAATTAGAAAACCAAATAAATGACCTTAAAATGGAAAATCTTTGGCTCATGGAAACTATCCAACCATACCCATTATCCGATCCACAGCTAATAGCAGAAAATAAAACTTTAAGGAAAAAAATAAAATCTCTGGAAAGCAAATACGTTGAAGAGCTCAATTCTTATAGAGAAATAATTAGTCTACTAAAGAGTGATATTGAAAGCTCAAATGCAGAAAATGATAAGCTGAAACATGAAATTGAGCTACTGAGTGAAAATAAATTAACACTCCATGATGACAGCTTCATAACACACAAAAATTTGGCAAAATCTGCGGATAGTACAAAAGCTGTAGATATCTCAGTGGACTTAGCAAACAGATTTGAATTGCTGCAGTCTGATGAACTAACTATTGTACAAGAAGTAACTGGAAGGGAATCACCATATATTGACAAGTCTATAAGTAAAACTCTCAAGTCTAAAAAACCAAACAAAAACAGGAAAAAGGGCATACCACAATCATTTGCGGACACAAATTCTAATATTCCTAATCAGAAGAAAAATAATGTACTAATGATTTCTGATAGTCATGGAAGAGACATGTACAGACATATGACTGAAATATGGCCTTCTCGTGACACAAATATATCAGTAATATATAAACCCAATGCCAAACTGCATGCAGTTGTCAATGGCTTAAATGAACTAATACACCATTTCACAAAAAAGGACACAGTCATAATTGTTGGGGGAACTAATGACGAAATTGTCAAGAATGGAAATACGCTGATTGATAAATTCGGTGATATTATAAAGAGTGCATCTCACACTAAACTAATAATCGCAGGGTTGCCCCATAGACATGATGTACCTGGACTGAATAACAGCATCTCCTATATAAACATGGAATTGGAGCGGATTGTCAACAATAGTGGTACAGCAACATTTCTTCCTATCAATCGTTTACCAAGACATATGTACACCAAGCATGGACTGCATTTAAATCGCCTAGGTAAGAAGCAAGTCTCAAAAATGATTCTGAACCTTACAAATCCAACTTTACCAACGGATGTTGTCAACAGTTCAGGCAATGGTATGCGGGAAAGCCACGCAGAAATAGATAGGGAAATCAAATCTCTGAGAGGGATCGACGTGCTAGAGGTTGACATGTGGGAGGTTATTGAAAAACTGAAACACAATGGATCAGTGGCCTTTGCCCACACAATCTCTGGCGACTTTCACCACCCTCGAAGGATGACTGCAGGAGTAGCAGTAACGTTTAGAAAACACTTTGGAAAGCCACATTTGAAGGACCTAAAGACAGATTTCTTGGCCTACCAAAGAAGTAATCCTAACGAAGCTGCAGTATATAGCTTAATCACAAAAGAAAATTTTGACGGAAAGCCTACAGTGGATGATTACAATAGCGCTTTTACAGATTTGATCGAGGACTTCAAGACCAGACCTTTCAGTGTACTTGTATGCTCACCAATGGGCTGTGTCCGAGACCTCATTGAAATAGAGCATTTTTCAAGAAAAATTAATGAATTTCATCAAAAAACTGGTGCCGCTGTCTTGATAATAACCAAAGAACAACTCAGTGCTAGAAGAGCGCTCCATCATGGACTTCCTCACCAAGAGTTCGTCTTCAAACTGAGGGAAGAGATTGAGAAATCAAGCAGGTCCACTGCAGAAGAAGTATCAGCACTGCAGCCACTTACCCTGATTACACAGCAACAGCAGTCCCCCTTTCAACAAGTAACCACACTTCACCTCGAATCTTCACCAAACCAGCTTCACAGCCTCACCCCACTACAGCATCAGTCCCCTTCTACACCACAGCACCATAGACAATTAGATTTTTTAGGCAATATGGAAATATTTCCCCCATTAGCATAAACCAACCTCTGGTTGAAACTCATAATAATTGTAATAAAGCTAGGTTTTTAAAAAGTTTAAATATTTTACAAATTAATACTCAATGCATCAGAAATAAGATATTACGGTTGGAACACCTTTGTTATAATGAAAATGTAAATATTATCTGTGTTTCTGAACACTGGTTAAAAGATGATGAGGTAAATTTTTTTGTTCCTAGTAATTTTGTGGTTGCCGACATTTTTTGTAGAACTAATAAAAAAAATGGAGGAGCAGGAATTTTTATAAATGAAAATATTAATTTTAAAGTTATTGATGTGGCTAATTACTGTATGGAATTTCATTGTGAGCTGGCTTGTGTAAGATTGTTAGATCTTGACATGATTATCCTAAGTGTGTACAGGTCACCCAATGGTGATGTAGACTTATTTTTTGAAAAATTTGAACTAGTTTTAAAACAAATTTCAAAGATGTGTAAATATGTTTCTGTCTGTGGTGATTTTAATATTGAAATGGGGTCGATGGTAAAAAATTCATCTAAAGAATTTGCTAATCTTTTGCGCAGTCTAAATTTAGTTTGTACCAATACTAGGCCAACACGTGGTAAATCTTGTATAGATAATGTGATTGTAAACTTTTCTTCTGATTTGTATAAAACTGACTTAGTAGGGGGTTGTTTTGCGGATCATGACGTCTTGATTTTTAAATTCAATTGTAATACTGACCCTATACCTAAAACCTCATTCAATTCAATCAAACAATACGTTCGCAGACAAAGTGACAGTATTATTAAGGCCTTTTCAGAGCAACTTAAACTTGAAAAATGGGAAATAATTGATGAATACTTAATTGGCAATATAGATGAAAAAACACTCTTTGATGAATTTTTTAAAGAGTTTATAAATGTGTGGCATTTTTGTTCTCCTCTTGTTAATAGCAAAAACAAAAAACAAAATAATAAAGGAAAATTAAATTGGTACAATGATGAACTAAGGAAGCTCAGAGAGAAAATGTTGGGATTTTACACTGTATACAAACATCTTACTGGTACTCAATCTGGAAACTCACATGATGCATATTTGGCCTATCTTAATAGTAAGAAAATATATAACTCAGAACTTAAATTAGCTAAGAAAAAAGCTTTTGAGGAGCATATAGAAAGGGCCTCCAACAAATGTAAGGCTGCTTGGGAAGTCATCACCCATGAAAACTCACCAATGCAATCTAAATCTGTAGATTTGGATGCTGACAATATTAATAACTATTTCATTGATTCAGTAAAGGAGTTAATGGATGGTATTTCGCCCACAAATAAATCTGCATTTGAGTTTCTTGGTATGTCAGATAAAAATCTAAACTTTCACTGGAAAGAGATATCACATGCAGATATTGAAAAAATAGTATCCAACTTCTCTAACTCTAAAACAATGGACTTTTATTGGATCTCAAATTATCTTCTCAAACAGACAATACACTTAATTAGCAGACCTTTGGCATTCTGTATCAACAAATCCTTACAATCTGGTTATTTTTCAGATTTTTTAAAAATTTCTAAGGTAGTACCTGTGTTTAAGAAAGGCGATAAACTTGCTCCTCAAAATTATCGACCTATATCGGTGGTTCCAATTTTTTCTAAAATTTATGAATCTCTTATATTTAAGCAACTTAGTCAATATTTTGAAAACAATAACTTGTTGACTAATTCTCAATTTGGGTTTCGTGAGGGAAAATCAACAGTTTTAGCTGCTCTTGATATTGTAAATAAGTCTTTAAATTCTTTGGAAAAAAAAGAGACTGTTTCTCTTACATTATTTGATTTGACTAAGGCTTTCGATTGCGTCCCCTTTGATATCTTACTTAAAAAACTTGAATTTTATGGCATTAAAAATTCACAGTTGAAAATTATCAAATCATATTTGACAAATAGAAAACAGTATGTTTCTGTTGGTGGGAGGACTTCTGGTTTGAGGGGGGTTGAAGCGGGAGTTCCACAGGGCTCGGTTCTTGGACCGTTTCTTTTTCTAATTTCAATTAATGACCTGCCTAGTAATATTGGGGTTGATTCTGTATTATATGCAGATGATACTACGTTACTTGCGTCTCACAAAGATATTTTTGCACTCAGTACAGTTGCAAAAGAAGCTTCTGACTCAACATCATTGTGGTTTTCAGCCAACAAGCTTAAATGCAATCAGGATAAAACTCAAAACATTCTCATTGGCCTTTCAAATGATATTGAAAAAAAATCTGTAAAATACCTGGGCTTTCATTTAGATTCCAAACTCAACTGGCAGGAACAGATTGAATATACATGTAAAAAAATTTCTCGAGTCAATTATTTAATTTGGAAATTGAAAGATTTTGTAACTGATGAATATTTAAGAATGACATATTTTGCATTTTTTCAGTCACATATATCTTATGGTCTTATATTATGGGGACATTCTTCTTATGTTAAAAAAATTTTAATTTTGCAAAAAAAAGTGATTCGTACTATCTGTGGGGTGGGCCCTGTGGAGCACTGTCGACCCCTCTTTGTCAGATTACAAATCATGACAGTTGTGAATTTGTATATTAGTCATATATTATTATACACAAAATCAAATCTCCAAAACTTTAGTATTAGGCAAGATATGCATTCCTATGAGACCAGAGGTAAACTTAAACTTGAGATCCCTGCTCATAGACTAAGTAAAATTGGAAATTGTCACAAGTTAAATTGTATTCATTTTTTTAATAAATTACCTTTATCAGCTAGGACGGTTTCTTTTAATGAGTTTAAACGAGTATTGAAGGATTGGCTGACAAATAATCCATTCTATGATATCAGGGAATTTTTAGAAACTGATGTCAGCATTACATTTCAGTGAATTAGCAACTGATTTTTTTAAATATTATTTGTACATTTATTGTAAATATGTATTTAAGTCTGTAATTTAGGTTAAGCATTTGACTATGTCTATTCCTTGTAAATGAGGTCAATGACAATAAAACTCTTGATTCTTGATTCTTGATTCAGTAAAAACTATAAAAAAAATAAAAAAAAACAGTAATTTAACTTTTGTTTTAAAAACAATAAACGAGTTTTTAAAAAAATTAATTCCAATTTGATATTTTGTTGTAGCGTTGACCTTTATCAGCTAATAATATTCACTCCACACCTTGAAAAAATTATCTTGAAGCCATAGTTTGTTCTCACGAAAAAAATGCAAGCACTTTTGTAGCCATGTCCTCTTGTTGAAAGCGATGTCATGCGGATATTTTCATGCTGAGCTAGAGACCCAGTTACTTATAAACTTGATTTTTCGGTTCTTGAAAGTTTATTTAAATTATTTTAGATTGACTTCCGCGACAAGAACACTCTAATGTACTTTATGTAGAGCAATATTAAAATAAAAGCTGATTAAAACCTTTGGCAGCAAATAACCAAACAGGATCACTTGACAGTGCACAGGTATTTTAAACCTTTTATCGCTAAAACCTTTCATATGGATAGAAAATCAAGAGCATAGTCTCACCAATGAAGTGAAAACTTCCTCTTCGCTCATGTTCTGAAGTTTCGGCATAAGTCTTCATCATGCCGATACCGATGACACTTCTTCTGAGACGTTGATATTGAGGCATTTTGTAAACATCTAAAATAAGAAAAGTATTAATTACACCAGGCGCCATGAGAGATGTCCGGTTGAGCCGTGTCCAATTGGAGATAAGCTCTGTGTTGCCATATTGTACACTTTAATTTGGACTGTTTACTTTCATAGTTTACATTTGGAATTGTGGCGGGCGGCTGGTGTATATAAGTTTTTGCTGTCAAGCAACAAGATTTGTAATAGTAACTATTATATTTTAATTTATTTCAGTATGGTATATGTTATTTTATCACAGCTTAACAACATTAATTCAATTTCATCAGGTTTCGTCAATTACAACCTATAGGGTTCGGCGGAATGACAAACAATGCTTGTTCAAACAAGTTTATGGAAATAAAATAATTTTTATTTTATTTTTTAAAATGGGGAAAGAGGGAATACTTTTCCAAGAACATCGAGCTTACGTTACATGTCAATTTTCATGGGACAGCTGATTATCCAATAGTTTTAACTGAATAGTAGAGCAAATTCATTCGTCAAGTTACGTGGCGAGGCTTATAACATATAAAACAAACATGCCAATGTTAATTTCAAAAAGCTAAACTAACCATCAGGTAAATCAATATCATCAATTTCATTAACGTCCATGTCAACGGAGTTCTTCTCAACGCCCTTGATCATTTTCGCCCGCACCATGTCATGATAGCGTCTCTCGATTTCTTCCTCTGTCATAACCTGGTATACCGGGGCATCTTGGAACTCTCGCTTAGTCGCACCACATGCACTTATCAGCATAAACTTGATGACTCGCTGACAAGCTGATGGGTCGACATGACTTGTCCAAGCATTTTCTGCCGCCAGTATAAAAAGGAATATCTAAAACATAAAAAATCATCTATATTTATTTGGCTATGGGGGTCTAAGTCTCATATACAGGGTTATGCTACAAACTTTTGAATTTTGGATGTGTAGAAAAAAGGTGTCAACAAGAAAGTGGCCCAAAGGTGAAAAACCAAAATTGATAGAGATATATTAACATTAATAGACTATATTCTAGAAAAAGGGAAAACAATGAAGAGAAAATAACATCTATGTTAAAAATGGTATAGTATGGTATGTTAAAAATGGTATAGTATGGTATGTTAAAAATGGTATAGTATGGTATGTTCTACACTATAACATTCCTAACAAAATCATACAAACCGCTAAGTCTGCAATTGATATTTTTTTTGTTATTGTTTATGTCTTTGATTGTTCAACTCACAGTTGAATAACTGTGTTAGCTCTATAAAGAGAGATCTAATTTTTATTTTAGCGTTTATCTTTTTACATATACTGACTCAGGTGCTCTGCACCGCAGAATTTATTTCCCTATTCTTAAAACCTGGTGGCTGGCTAAATTAGCCATACGATGTATATATACACAGTTGAATATATATATATATATATATATGTATATATATGTATATATATGTATAACTAGGCGACCACCCAGGGGGGCACTTTCCCGGGGGGCGGCAAAAATTGGAAACAAATATCAACGTCAAAGTAAATATTTTTAATGTGACAAAACACAAGTAACAAAATTGTATAGCTAGAAATCAATTGTTGATTTCTACTATTTTAGTTAATTTTCCTTTTTGTGCGTTTAGTAAAGCACTTAATGTACCGCTGCTGCCCCTGGCACCGATTGCGCCGTTCTATGAATATGATTTGAGCGAGCGCTTGCGCTTATCAGTTGTCAGGGCCGTGTGCAACAGTGCCGCCCCTACATACCTTCTCCCTCCTCCGCGCCGGCTCCGCACCTGTGCCAATGCCACATTGATAAAATCTCCGCGGCTGGGGACACACGCGACGGCAACACTACCACACGGCGTTTTACTGATTACATCTTTACCCCAACCAACCTATAATTTTAATAGATAATATTTGTTTATTTATCAAAATCAATGAACAAAATTTTAGTACTTACAATTCTGAAAAATGTCGTTTATATTTTAAGAAATCATTTGTACCACAAAAATACTTTATAAATTGTAAAATAAAGTAAAGAAGCTATAGACCATACATGTAATGGTCAAATAATTAATTATAACAAAATTTTTTATTTAACATCACCTTTATAAAACTATACCAACCAAAATTATCTGTATTACACTGTGTCATTCGGCAAACCATTACATGTATGGTCAGTTAACAGTTTCTGTTTTTAATAAAAAAAAAATACATAAGTGTATCAATCAGTGTATTACAGTACCCAATTGCTTATAAATCCTAAGTCAATTATTACGTATAACGTACAGTTTTTAAACAGGATATCATAAAATTTTTATTTTGAAATAGTAATATTTATCAAGCATTTATTCTATAACTACCTAGCTGTTTTCCATCACGGCTTTACCCGTGATTGAATTTATTTTTTAGGTAGTAAAATCTTCTCCCTTAAGAATGGCATTGAAACAATAAAGTATTGTGAGTTGAGCTCTGTTGGAATTTTGTAAAACCTTTTCTTGATGAGAAGCAATGAGTAAATAGGAACGACCATGTCAAATTTCAACCCCATAGGCCCTACAGTCATTTTGAAATCATGTGGGGTGGAGCCCTAAAGAACATCAAAAGCTATATTTGCAAAACTGTTTCTTAGTAAACACCTATTGGCAAAACAGAACATAAACGTTAAATTTCAACACCGTAGGATCTATAGTAATTTTGAGGATTTGTGGGGAGGAGTCCCTGGATTAATTTTGAAGTCCTATAGGGCGGAGCCCTAAAGAACTTCGAAAATTATATTTACAAAACCTTTTCTAGGTGAGCACCTATTAGCAAAACGGAACATCCACGTTAAATTTTAATCCCTTAGGATCTATGGTTATTTTGAGGTTCTGTGGGGTGAAGCCCTAAAGGAAATTTGCAAAATTTTTTCTTAGTGAGCAATTATTAAATATTTATTAAATTTTTTATTAAAATTTAATTTTTATTAAATTATTTTATTAAATTATTAAATTTTTTCTTAGTGAGCAACTATGAGCAAAGAGGAAAGTCCATGTCAAATTTCAACCCGGCGGAGGCCCTGAATAATTTTGAAGTGTATTAATCTAGTGTAATTAATCCAGTGAGGCGGAGCCCTAAAGTGCTTTAAAAACTATATTTGCAAAACTGTTCTTGTTTCTTTGTGAGTACCCATGAGCAAAGAGAATCCTCCATCATATTCAACCCCGTGGGCCCTAGAGTAATTTGGAAGTCTAGTGGGGCGGAGCCCTAGTGCTTCTAAAACGATATTTGCAAAACGTTTCTTAGATAGTATCTATGAGCAAATAATAAAAAAATAACATGGTTTCGGGCTTAGGTCTTACCGTGAGTGCTACCTTAATAGTGTATACCCTATAGGGAAATTCGCTAATAATAATTAACAATATTTACAAGGAAATACAATGAATGACACTATATTTTTCAGTTAATTTTTATTTAATAATTTATATATTAATATTGTAATAAACAATTTTTTGTTAACAGTATATGGATAATTTATTTAAAATAAATTAACAATCTTCCTATTATTGTAGGTTGCTTTCTTTAAACAAAGAATACAAATACAAATGATTTTTTTTACAGATGATGTCTTAAAATTACTGCTGAGTGTTTCACAGCTGTCACTGCAACCAGATATAATTTCTTATGATCCAATTAAAATTTTTGCCAAAAGTTCATCACAAAAATAGGTATTGTGCCTCTTGATCCAATAATTAATCCAAAAATTTCAATATTTTCAATTTTGTAATTTCCTTTGCAAAAATTAATTGTTTGGCAGTATATTTTGCTCTTCTTCTTATATACCTCTTCCGGCTGATTTTCGCTAACTTCAAAGCGAACTGTCTTATCAATTAGGGTGCTTTCACACTGGCGACATTAGAGGCAGCTACAAATTTTGCTGTCGTTCAGGTGTCGTGGTTTACGCCACCAGCTGCATTTTGGATTATTTAAACAAGATTCTATGTTCGGTTGCGTAGCTAATGTAGTTTCTTTTCTTACCACCGTCATATGTTGTTCTTGTTATCGTTCATATGTTTTAGTAAAAATCATTAAATGATTTTACATTGTAAATTATGAAATATACAAAGACCAATAAAATATTAAAATGGCTTTATATAATGTTTTATATCATGAAAAAATATTTTTTTAAATAAAAACAAAATAGACGATTGCTAGTGTTTAATAATTATATGGCAATTTATTTATTTATATATTTGTAATCGATGGACACGGAAACAGCGAGGCTGTTTGCCATGATATTTGGTATATATATGGAACATTTCATGGAGAAGGTTTGTAAGCCATTAGCTTTTGTATATCCCTCAGGGCTTAGCCCCAGGACTGTCATAAACATACCCATGTTAGGTTTTTTTAGAGTTTTTATCTGAGTTGTTTATGAACACAACATATGGCAAAAATATTTCTTTATAGTGAATTCTATAAGCAGCTGTTCTCATTTAAAGTATTAAGGGTAGTTTCATAATAAAAAAAAAAAAAAAAAAAAAAAAAAAAAACTAGAGGATACTGTATGGACTTGCGGTGAGTGAGCATACCGAACAACCTGAACCTGACCGCAGTGAGTGAGCGTAGCAAGCGAGCTCACCTGAAGGGTAAAAAAGTCCTCAAGTTGGCAAAAGCCTGTTGGGTAGCAGCTAGTATAATATAAATACACCTTTATATTCTTAATTGGAACAGCTTTTGGAACCCATTGGCTTTTAAATTATAAAAAATATACATTTTAATATGTTTTGATTTCATGGTATTATATAATAAATTATTAATATCATTCACAATATATGTACATGATAGGTATTTGAAGAATTTGAATAATAATATTAAACTAACAGCAAATATCATGACAGTTATTAGTGCTAAAGTCAATCAGGAACACAAATTTACTCACGGTTACAAGTACATTCATTCTTGAAGTCTGAAACCAAACTAGACGCAACATGTATATACAGTCCCAACATTACATGCATCATATATATAGAGGAAAATTAAGATAACTCAGAATTGTACTAGAAATCACCTCGGAATGCAAAGTTCGTGTCTAGGAGTGGAAAAACAAACCACTTGCACTACATTCCGAGTCCCTGAGTTACCTTCCCAGAAGTATGGCATCCAGCATATTAATGATATCACTCAAAACATTTGTCAAATGACTCTAACAATTTTAAGTTTAAAATTTAAAATTTTAATTTTAATTTATATTTTTAATGGAATTTAAATTTTGGGACAATGTTTTGTCTGATTTTTTGCTTAAATTGATAAGTAAATTCTTAACACTGGGTATTTTTATTATTATTAATTACAGTAGAGTGTCGAACATCCAGACTAATGTGGACCAAAAGGTCTACGGGTTCTTGAAAATTCTGGGTTATCGAGAAAGGAGTAAACATATAAAAGTACAAATATAGTTTACCTTATTCCAAAAAAAAAAACATTTATTTATTGCATAATGTATAATACACTAAAACTTAAACTTCGATATGTTAAAAACAAACTTAAAGAAAAACCAAAGCACCACAACGTGCTCCGGCCGATGCCATGGCGTTTTGAGCCTTGAAAATATTACTGCCTCTGGCAAGCTGTCCAAGTTATCCAAAATTCCAGGTCTTATCAAAGTCCGGGTTTGCAGTACTCTATTGTAATAAATAGTCTCATTGAACTTAATAAACAGGCAAGGAGTCTGGTTTAAATAATCTGAAGACGGAATATAAATAACAAAATAGGCAGTATAAATAAGGTAATTTATAAAATGCAAAAAAAGTTTCTATAATAATGAAGTTAAAGACTCTGATAACATAGTTAAAACTTCATGGAAAATCATGAATAAAGAAACACAAAAAAAACATAAAAAAGGTAGAAAAATAAAAATATCATATTTTGTTCACAACAGTGGTGAAGTTTCTGATCCAATAACCATTGCTAATAGTTTTAATGATTATTTTTTAACTGTGGTTGAAAATATGATTAAAGACATGCCACAAACTCAAAATGGTGGCATACAAATTAAATATATGAACAAAATCCTAATTTTAGGTATCCTCCACTGAATAAAAAAGAGTTGAGTAGTATTTTTGACTCACTCAAAAACAAATGGTCAAATGATTATGACAAAGTCCCTGTTATGAAATTCACTAAGAATATGTTGATCAAACTGTAATTTCATTTAATTAATGCTTAATTAAAATTTTCAGGAATTTTTCCACAACAACTTAAAATATCTAAAGTAATACCAGTTTGTAAGAAAGGAGAAGACACAGACATTGATCTATTGTCCAGTTTCTACTTTACCTGCAATATTATTATTTTTTTTTTTTAATCAATGTATTTAAGATTGGTAAAACATTTAGATAATAATAACATTTTCAGTCAAGAACAACATGGTTTTAGTAGGGACAAATCTATTAATAGTGCTTTAATTAGCTTTGCGAAATCCATAACTGAATCAATGGATGAAAAGAATAATATAGCTGGGATATTTATGGACTTATCAAAGGTTCTTTGATAGCGTGATCAAATCATAATTGAATTTATAAGCTAAAAGATTGTTGCAATCGTTTATATATAAATTTGAGAAAAATAATTCAAAATTATCAGATGTAATGTTAAAGCTTGTTTATTAGATTTGTTTACATACACTTAATACTGTGATCATGACCTAACGCTCCTTTCACACATCACGTTTTTAGCCGTGCGGGAAAAAACCGCACGATTTAACACCGTCCAAGTACACCGTACAAGTAATTGGCAGCCGGTTAAAAACCGTCGCCGTGCCTGTGTGAAAGGTCTCATAAGATTCTATTGGAATGTTCGCCGTGCGATTTTTAATCGTACAGGCAAAACCAGGGCCGCCCCGAGGGCGGGGCGACCGGGGCAGTTGCCCCGGGCGCCGCGGCCGAGGAGAAATCCCCGTTTTTAAATGCTCGAAGACTTGACAAAAATTGTAAAAACTGCACCAATAAATATTTTTCTTACAAATAGTTTAATAATAATTTTGTTGATTCGTTCAAATAAACATTTAAAACAATTCATTATAGTCGGGGAATGAGTAGTGACTAATTAATTATTCATTGTAACTTTAAACTTTTTTTACAAATCAAGTGGAAGTGAATCATGATAGCATCGCTTTTGGCTGCATGTAAGCCTACTACTGGCAAGCTGATCTTACGCACTGCAAAAATGGATTGAGCGCGGCGCACTTGAGCCCGGCGGTCGCGCAGTTGTGAACTGCGCATACGCCCACCCCGTCACTCATTCATAACCTCAACCCCTCATGTAATTTGATGTGGTGTTGGTGTGTACATTCTCTCTTATTATTTTTGTTCTGTGTCTTACATTAACTAGCAACATTACATTACATTACAAAACTATAGTAAGATGTACAAAAGTAGTCCGATGGAAATTTAACAGCTGTGTCCCTGTGTCCCCACTCACCCACTCTCGCCCTGCAATTATCATTTGTGGTTATGTTTATCATGTGCAATACCAGTATAAAATGTGTTTCACAAAAAATTTGTCAACAATGTATCGGACTATTTTCGTGAATCTATCTTCTTATTTCTATAAGGGTTTCGTCTGTTACGTCCCTTTTTCTCTCGACCTACTGAACCGATTCTTAAGATTGAGGTGTCATTTTATAGCTTAGTATATACCGCAGTGACGAATCGTAATTAAAAAGGTCATATTGTTTCGGGCTTCGACCCCCTCGCCTTTATTTCTAGAGGGCGCTTTACAAATGTTGACCAACTATTATTGCAAGTTCTTTAATGTGAACTAGAGATCACCTCCTGATCGAAATTCGATCAAAATTTCAGTTGATCTGGACCCAAGAAGCTTAAAAACATTTTTATCATTCTGCACGAAATCAGCCAGTTTTTTGTTCTCTCAATAGTACCAATGTATACAGAACCGAATAAGTAGGGACATCCTTATGGGGAAGTGAGAATGCCCCCCCCGAAACACAGATAGCACGACCAAGACGTAATTTTTATTCAAGGAGCATGCTGATTGGTTGAATAAAAACAGATGGCTAGAAAAATTTTGCAGACGTTTGTTATTGTTTTGATTTTTTGTAAACAAATACACTCATTTTGACATTTAAGAGGTAGAAAGAACGCTTCCTGTGACAATAAGGAGAAGTAATCCTAGCAACAGCGCTTTATTTTACTCTGGTTTTCGGGGGCAAAACTAAAATTTTTTAACATGGGATCTCCCCACTTATTCGGTTATTCTGTATACATTGATAGTACCAAAACCGATTCTTTTTTGTCCTAGGGCTGAAAAATCATCTGGAGAATTTTTTAGGTCCTAGGACTGAAAAGTCAGCTGTTTGCTAAGTGTAGGCCGTATTATTATTGATTTACTAATGTTGAGGAGCAGAAATTTGAAATTCAAACTTTATAAAGAGCATTGTTTGTAAATAACAGAAATGTAAACACTGCATATAACTTACTTTGTAAATATAACCTCGAATATACAACTTTATAACTAATATTTTTAATGATAAAAGTCTAATTTCGCATTATGATAAAAAACGTTGTTCATCACTCGGAGCAAAAGTGTCTTTTTGATGCTTAATCGTTTCAAAAAAACTCGGCTTCGCCTCGTTTTTAAAACCTGATTGCGCACCAAAAAGACCCACTTTTGCTCCTAGTGATGAAAACTACTATTTAGAACTAAAAACATCTGTTCTTCCTAATTTTCTAGCAGTTGTTTTTACAACTGCTGTCTAATGATTAATTCAATTCTCCTTTCTCCATAAGATTAATATTGGAACTTTAAAAGCCTGTGGGGCGTAGTCCTGGAGTCCGATGTGAATTAGAATGTGATTCTGTTCATCTACAGGACTATACCTTTCTAACGGTAATCGCGGATTTATCCTACGAAGCACACGAGCTGAGAAAAAAGGAGGAAATGAAACATGCTTGCCTATTAATATAGTACCAGGGGGACCGAGCTTGAGCTCGGTAAAATTATTACTTTCGTTTCTCACACAAAGCTCGTTCGCTCCGCTCACTCGCCAGGCGGAAGGTTTGCTGCACATTGGTATGATTTTCCTAAAACCACAGGTTAAAGATGTAACACATTGGTTTATTTTATCTACAGTTATCAGCTGATTTTTGTTCAGTTAAAAAATTTCCATAAGGATAACATGGGATCTTTGAAGGGCTCTAGCGCGAAAACCGGATTTTTCCCAGCTATGGGACCAGCTCCAATCGATTTCTGGTGGCCAAAACCCCCTTATTCCAAAATTTGAAGGAAATCGTCGGAGCCGTTTTTGAGATAATTGTGCAAGCAAGCAAACAAGCAAACAAGCAAACATTGCTCGTATAAGAGTATAGGATAGATTATAATTTAACAGCAGATTACCTTCGGATGAATTTTAAAAGCCAGATAGTAAACAAAAATAGATCTATGTCACTTCATAATCAACATTCACGTAATGTAGGTGAGTTTCATTCATACAGAATCATAAAATGCGCAATTTGCGCACGGGCCATCTCGTCCTACTATAACAGCATTGAAAAGTTAGCCATGCACCTAATTTAGTGCTTAGAATTGTAATTTAACATTACAGTTTACAAGATATGCCAATTATTTAATTTAGGGGGCGCTGGTCAAAACCTTGCCCCGGGCGCCTATTGCCCTCGGGGCGGCCCTGGGCAAAACCGTGATGTGTGAAAGGAGAGTTAGTGTCGAAATACGTTTTAAAAAATGTTAAAAAGGGTACTCAGGTATTTATTCATTTTTTATAATTTAATAGTAGCCCTAAAAAGTGAACAAACTTCAATAATATATCTATGTATATAATTATATATATATATTTATAATAATAGATATATATATATTTATCTATATATCTATGTGTCCATGGTACTGATAACTTTTGAAGGGGTCCTCCGATTTTGATGAAATTTGGTATGAAGGTGTAAGACTAGATCTATTTTCATGAGTTCGCGAACCAGCATGATCCGGTTATGGGAACGGGGTTATATGGGGTTTCAAAAGGGTCAAAAATGAGTTTTTTGCAATTTTGGAGCATAATTTTCAAAATTCAACAATTTTAACTAAAACCATTTAAAAGAGCTTAAAAAAACAAACAAATTGGTATTTTGAATTTTTAACTAGGCTTAACAGGTTACGGATAAAAGCCAAAAATAGGTTTTCCATGTTAATCTTAAAGGAAATCAACGAAATACTGTATCTCGCTTATTTATTGGAATAACTTGATAAAATTTGGTATGTACATTCACTTGGTAGGGTTCAACTGATATTTGCTTACAACACCCACATGGCGGCAAACCTATGTACTCACCCCTATGGGGTTTATGGGGAAAATGAAAAGAACACCATAACTTGATAATATTTGGTATGTACATTCACTAACTTAGGTAGGATTTAACTGATATTTGGTTACAACACCCAAATGGCGGAAAACCTACATACTCACCCCCATGGGGTTTATGGGGAAAATTAAAAAGTGCCGAATATTGACACAGTTTGACATTTACCTTACGTAACTAAACTTATTACATTTAATAACAAAACTAACATTTTCTAACAACATCCCAAGGCAGCAAACCTACATACCCATTCCTATGGTGTTTATGGGGAAAATACAATATCTCAAGATCGTTTTAAAATTCGCTGAGTACGCAGGTCTGCTGCGACGGGGGTATTATCAAATAAGTTATGGTGTTATTTTCATTTTCCCCCTAAACCCCATAGGGGTGAGTACGTAGGTTGGCCGCCATATGGGTTTTGTAAGCAAATATAAGTTAAACACTTGATAATGAATGTACATACCAAATTTCATCAAGATGTGTAAATAAATAAGCAAGATAGAAGGTTTTGTTGATTTCCCATAAGCATAACATGGAAAACATAGTTTTTGGATATTCCCCATAACCATTTAAGCTAAGTAAAAAATTCAAAATAGTGTACTAGATTGTTTGTTTTTTTTAAGCTCATTTAAATGGTTTAAGTTAAAATTTTTTGAATTTTATAAATTAAAGTTAAAAAGCCAAAAACCCATTTTTAACCCTTTTGAAACCCCATAAAACCCCGTTCACATGGTCCGATCATTCCGGTTCGCGAACTCAACCAAGTAGATACTGGCTTAAACCCCTGTACCAAATTTCATCAAAATCGGAGGTTCCGTTCAAAAGTTATCATGTTCATGGACACATATATATATATATATATATATATATATATATATACTAAAAGGTTTCTTTCTGAAAATACACCAAGACCACAGTCAACAAAATAGTGTTTCACTTCTCCTATATCAATAAAAATAAATATAACCTCCTTGGCCGCAGCCAACTTGAATTATTTAAAAATAAATGGCATATGCCATGAAAAAAGACACCATTTATAAACAGAAAATAGTCCACTCTAAATAAAGGCACAAACGCAGAACAACACCGTTTGACATTATAAGAACATAAACTTACATATCCTAGGTAAAAACTTTTTCAGGCATTGCCAATACACCTTCAAAACATTGAAAAGCTCACAAAATTTCAAGATGAAGTAAAGTCATTCCTCATAAAAAATGTTTTTTATGATATGGAAAGTTTTTTTTTTAATTTTGGGAAACCTAGACCTAGCTAGTTTTATAGTAGTAGTTATTCCTTAACTCAACTAATTGACCTGTCCAAATCCTACCTCAGGGTCTACCGATGGTACAATCTATTTATTTATTCCTCTCAACGGCAATTCCAATACGTACATTTACAATATAATACAATACAATACAATACAATCAGAGGCGGATTTAGAAATTTGCCGCCCCTGGGCTATTCAAAAAGTGCCGCCCCTCCTCCCTTCAATTTATATCCACAATTATTGTCCCAATTCCCATGCTACTTTGAAGAGTGGGGACACAAAAAACCAAAAATAGTGATTATAAGGAACTTTAAATTTAAAAACTAGAATTCAAACTTTTGCGTTGGCGATGTAAGAACCACCAAAAATTGACTCAAAGCAGTGCTATTAGAGTGTTTTACTGGTTCTTCGACCAATCCGAGACACAATAACAAGTGCCGTTGCGAACAGTCAGCCTTTAGGCGCGCGCTAGTTCACGGCCGGTGGAATATGACGGAATACTGTGACTTCGTTCCCAGTAGATTTTTTAGGTTGGTTAGACACGTCTTAGTGTAGCAATACAAAATTGGTATCGTCATTTTAATTTTATTCTAGATACAAAATACTGTAGGCTTAGTACAGTATTGAAAATGAAGTATTAGATAAACTGCAATATTAAGCATTAAATTATGGCTATTAAAACACGTTCGCTACCAGCCGCCGCATATATGCGGCGGTCAGGCCAATCCCACAGCCCACCAAAATAATCATAGACTTCCCTGTAGACCAGCCCTAGCGGTTGTGACTTATGCCACAGACCACGAATAGAAACCGTCCAAAATTAGTTTTCACAATTCAAAATATCTTAATTTCATTAAATAAAAATATATATACTGTTCAATTTTCTTTTCATTTTTGGTAATTTTTTGAGCGCCGCACATTTGCGGCGCATGGTCGGAGACTAAGTGACGCATGTTAGCGTCGGCACTAATATAACCTTATTTTTAGTCATAACGTTTGAAAAACGGAAAATAAAATACGGCTTATACATAAAACCATTGTATTGAAATATTTAGTTTACAAAAAGAGTTGTTTACAATTCATTTACGTAGTATAATTATGATGTTTTACAAGTTTACAAAATGCAAATGCTTATACATTTTTCTTATAAAATAAACTTTTTTCAATATGTCATATAAGAGATTTGATGAATATTTGTGTAAAGATATATCAAATATGTTAAAAAATGTTACTTTCAAAAACACATTAAATAAAAATGTATGTAAAACATTTTAGTGATGTCAGTGATCCACAGAACCAAGTCAGCCACAGACCAAGCGTCGCACATATGCGGCGGACTATCCCGTAGACCATGCCTAAACTGTCTGACCATTAAAATAGACCGTATTTAGTATCATGGAACCATCGCCACAGATATGCGGCGGCAGTCTATTTTAATGAGCCCAGCTATGCGGCGGTGGGCTCTGAGTAGAACTCGTCCGCCGCAAAATTGCGGCAGCGGGCTGAGGTTACGATTTTTTTTTTAACATTGTGGTAGCGAACGTGTTAATGTGTTTTTCCCCTTAAAGTTCGAAGTGTCAATAGTTCGGAAAAGCTCCGAATTTGACCCATTTTTCAAACTATGGGGACTTTACTCATTATTAAATAAAAGTTAAACACTAAATCTAAATAAATAATATATTTTTGTGTGTATTTTTTATCATATAGTATATTAAACACCAAAGAATCTGATGGCGGATGTATGTACCTACAGGCGGTGAGGTGACGGATGGTTCCTTTGCGCTGACGGACGCACGGGTCGCTACCGTGACAAATCAACGTAGTGCTGAGTGTTCCCAGCTCTCATTTAAAGCTCTTGAATGACGCCTTGCTCTAATATATTATGATCTCGCTTAGAAAATAGTCACTTTCGGTTCTTAAAAATTCTCCGTCTCCAAAAATTTGAGACCTAAAAAAATTGCCGTTTTTCCAAATTTGCCGCCCCCCGAATTCTGCCGCCCTGGGCTATAGCCCATTTAGCCCATATGTAAATACACCCCTGAATACAATACAATACAATACAATACAATAATGCAATACAACATAATAATACAATACAATAAATGTGAACATGAGTTTAGCAATTAAAGATGTACAACGAGAAAATACAATAGACTTAGCCTAGACAATGTGGATTCGGGCATTGACTATTGATACTACGTATCAATAGATACGTACTATCATTGACTAAGGCCCGGTTCACACGAGCGTCAAAACACACTGCGTGCACGCTGCGTCGACGCGGCCGTGCTGCAAATAGTCAGTTCACACGTAGCATTAGTTTGGCGTTGACTTGCGTTTATGCAACATATGCTTATGAATTGTCATAATAGTCATGTGGATTAAAAAAAATATATCCGTATAACTTATTCATGCTATCGAAATATCGATCATTGCTCAGATAAATAATAGAGGAATATAAAGGAAAGCTGCATTCTTAGTTCATAATTATATCCTAACTATAAAGAATAGGAAGCACTGGGTACAACCCTTTGGTGAGTTCCTATTCAGTAAAAAGAGCATTTGTTAGTCTTTTTTATTAGTCTTTTTTGTGTCCTCCGAAGTGACGAGGTAAAGTGTTTTAATTAATTTACCAGTGCCATAATTACAATAATTATTACAATAATTACAATGCGTTCAATGAATAGAAATAAGGTACAACAATAACCATTAGCCCCTGTGATCCATAGATGCAGAGTTCAGACAGGCCTCGATACAGCTCCTTGCGATGAGGAGGCGGAGGCAGGGTATTTGTAAGGAGGACGGCCCTCATTATTTTGTGTGGCCGTTGAGGTTGTTTTAAATCTTCGAGTTGATAAACATGGCTTTCAGATGGGTTTTTGAAATGTTGTTTGAAGTTGAATTTGAAAATGGAAAGGTTTTAACGACAACGCTAACTTAAGGTAGCCTATAAAATTTACCTCAGACCATGTGCCAAGCATTTACTTTAGACCATGAATTCTGCACTGCCAATAATGCCACCGTAACGTAAACAGCAAATTTGGGAGGGGGAATATAAGCTGTATCATAGGGGCACCAGACCCTTCAATCAGTTACTTCATGACAGATCATTGCTTGGCTAATTATTATTATTGCCTCAGGTAAAAAAACATGTTTACTACAGTCGAAAACGGACAATGGTCGGAATATACCCAATCTGCAGCTGTAAAATAAAATTTTTTACAATTTACTAAACATAATACATTATTGGAATTTAAGTAATGGTCTCATTGCAAAAGGTAAATTGGTATTCTTTATATTACGCATGAATCAATTATTATTGGTATCATTATTGCCTTATTAATGCATTTGAAGGTGTAGTTCCTCGATCAAAGTGTCTATATATATATTAATTGAAATAAATTATTTACAAGATAACATATATCACAAACATTTTTTTTTATTTTATTTGAAAACTTGTTGTATTGAGTAACTTTTTAATGTCGATGGCACCGCAGAATCCTCACTGACGTTAAGTCGTTTATTTTTCACCGCATAATTCATATTTCATAAAATATTCATTATTATTGTTATTAATATTATTTTTATTAGTATTATTCATAATTATTGTGTTTTTATTTGTTAACATGTGGCAACACTGAGAGAAGAGGCAGTGCAGCTACGTTTGGGCAGTGACGCAAATCTCGAATTTTGCAGCCACGTCAACGCAGATGTGCTGCTGCTGAATGCGTCTCGTGTGTACCGCACCATTTGATTACATACACTGCTCAATCGCCGCTGCAGAAGGAAGCTGCGTCGACGCAGGTGCAAAACGCTCGTGTGAACCGAGAACGCCGACGCGAGCGTGAAGCTTGCAGCCATATCGACGCAGCATCACGGCCGCTGCAACGCCGTAGCTACGCCTCTCGTGTGAACCACTCCATTTGATTACATACACTGCTTAAACGCCGATGCAAGATGATGCTGCGTCGACGCAGACGCAAGACGCTCGTGTGTACCGGGCCTAAGGATACAAAGATTAGATGTATAGTCAATGGTACTATGGTACTATAGATACTATAGTATCTAAAGTCAATGATTCGGGTAAGCTTGAGCATTTAAGAGATTCTATTTCACAAAGAAAAGATCATGAGAATATTAATATAAGATATAATGCAATTATCAATGGATTTTAAAGCTAACTAAAACTAATACAATTGAAAGCTGGTGATATGCATTGGTTGGGTTCACGTTCATCCACCACAATCCACCGCAACCGGGATGCGGTGGATTTTTTGGGGTTAGCATGTGAACATCAATCAAAATCCCGGTGGGTTCATAAGACGGCAGCAAAATGACGTCACCAGGTTTATTATCTAAATCCCGGTTGCGGTGGATGAACGTGAACCCGACCATTGTGAGACAATTAGTGATGGCAAAATAAAATCGATTTTTCGGAAAAATAGATTTTTACTATTCGATACATCGATTTTTTGACATCGATTTTTTGTTCACGATTTTTTATCGAAATCGATTTTACTCTTTCGATACATCGATATATCGAAAAATCGATTTTTCAAGAAATTTTACCATCATAGTGATGGCAAAATAAAATCGATTTTTCGGAAAAATCGATTCTTACCATTTGATACATCGATTTTTTGACATCGATTTTTTGTTCACGATTTTTTATCGAAATCGATTTTACTCTTTCGATACATCAATATATCGAAAAATCGATTTTTCAAGAAATTTTGCCATCACTAGAGACAATTAAAAAGTGAACACAGTAAAAACAGTGAACAGTATAACAGTGAACAGTAAAAAAGTAATCAATCAAGTAATCAATTAATCACTATAATTCGGTATAGTTCATGTTAGAACTACACACAATTTAATACTCATTTAATTTATAAATTTGATTTCTTTTTTAAAAGTGACACGAATTCTATGTATTTTATATAGTATATTTTTGCGAATGAACAGTAGAAAAATGATATTTGATCTTTTTGTTTTGTCAGTTTGTGCGCGTGGTGCCAATACCTCCTAGAATAATAACATTGACTATGTACACTCACGTAGTGTACAAAGTCAATGATAATAACTAGGAGGTGTTGGTGGTGCGCGTGCTCATCATTGTTTCCGAAATCCAGATAGCGTTGCGGTTGGTGATTGTTACCTTCTTGTCCTCGGTCTGTAATCACAATATTTTGGAAATAAATTTATTTGTTGTCAGTCTTTGCAGTTAAAGTCAGTTATTTTAATCAGTGCTTTAAATATAGACCGTGCTTTGAATGATATTTGTAGCCAAGCAAAAGGTTTTCCATTAATTCATGTAAGTGTTAAGTTAACTGTAGCCAATTGTTACGAATCAGCTGAAGCTGCAACAGAACAGTACTTGGAACATTGTTCTATCATGGGCGTATGGCTTTATGAGATCACCTTGTTTGCAGTTTATCTGAAAAGACACGTCGGTTTGCGAATAGAACTCATATATATTTTTTGGTTATTCTAGTTTATGTAGGTTTTGAATTATTCTCACTTTTTAATAGTCTACACTGATATATGAAGGTATTGTGGTTCTCCCGCCTCTCCATCTTGATCATTGTTATGATCCTATTGTTTGCTTGCTTAGCATAATGCAGAAGGAACATTTTGAGGCATTTAAAATGTTGGATATCTGTAGTTTTGCCAAAATCAGCTTAGTCCTGATATTCCTGAGTGTTGTTTATTTATCAATGTTCTTAGATTGCATGCAATTATGTGTTAAAAGGTAAAAATTTGTTCTGGAAATTTATTAGAAAGAATTTTAAATATAGGCCTAGGCCTAATAAGAAACTTAGTATAGCCTATTTAATGGGAATAGTTTCATATGGGTAGCACCATAACTACTATTGAATGAAAATATCGATAGATCTGATCGATATATCTATCCATATCAACTAAGTATTGATTCAATCTCTACCTAAACAACAAAGATAATCACTAAAACTTATTAGCCTATAGGCCTAGGTACCTATTTTTGTTCATCTTTTTATTCTCACATTTACATTCAAAAACAAGTTTAACATAATATAATTTATATAAACAAAGCCAAAACACTATTGTACTAATTATAATGACAACTTTAATTTTAACATAGTAAACGTAAGAAAAAAATTAACTTCATAGCCTATCCTACTTAAGTGTGGTCTACTCTCACTTTTCAACTTTCCTGGGATCGAGGATGGTTCTTCATATTAATGGATATAAAGTTTAGGTTATGTTAGGCTAGTTAGTTAGGTTAGAATAAATTTTGTCTAGCTAAATTTTATGTTGGACAGTAATTTTTGATATTATTCAATCGACCTCTCAATTCATATTTTCAATTGATAGAATAGGCGCTATGAAACTACCCTATAAAACCAAGCCCTGTCCTTATTCGGCCCAGGCCCCTTACATGAAAGTGAATAAAATGGATTAGGCCTATTTAACATTACAAAAATTGTCGCCGTTATTTATTGGAAGACCTTGAAATCAAATTAAACTAACTTAGGCTATATGCCTAAACTAGGGGTATGCTTGTATCTCCCGTAACCGTTGATTACATCTTACATCTTACATCTTACATCCGGTGTCCTCGCCACAATCGTTAGATCGGGGAGTCGTCCTTTTTCTTCCGGTCGATCCGGGTCTTCGCGAAGTGAGCTCTGGTGTTTGTTTTAATTGTTATGTAAATGTGTGAAAGAGTGTTCTTCAATGTATTCTATTGTATTGTAGTATGGTCTGTCAACTAAATATTGTTTTAATTTGCGATAAAAAGTGTTACTGTTTGAGATTGATTTTAAGTTAATTGGTAGCAAGTTAAAAAATAGTGATCCAGAGTACTGTGGTGTGTTACTGAATTTTTGTAATCTGTGTTGTGGGAGGTCTATGTTGCTTTTATTTCGGGTATTATGGTTATGTTGATTTGATCTAAGGATTGGACTGGATTTCTTTGCAAGGATTATGGATTCTAGGATATATAGTGAAATGACGGTTAGGATTTTGTGACGGGTAAAAAGTGGTTTACAGTGTTCCATAGAAGTTTTCTTGAATATTGTTCTGACTGCCTTCTTCTGTATTATAAGGACTCTTTCAAGATTCTTTTGAGCAATAGATCCCCATGCAACGATTCCATATTGGAGATGTGAGGCAAAGAGGGCCTGATATGCAACCAGGGCCGTATCTTCACTGGTGATGTTTCTGATCCTTCGGATTACAAATAGTGATGTTGACAGTTTCTTGCAGAGGAAGTCAATATTGTTGTGCCAATTTAGGTTTTGGTCGATGACGACTCCTAAGAATTTGGTGTTTGGTACAGTTGGAATGGACAGTTCTGACCAGTCTTCTTCATGTCTATTTCTGTTATTTGGTGTGAAATTTATATGAACTGTTTTACTTTTGTTGATAGTTAGGTTCAGTGTGTTGCAGATAGTGGTGGCTATAAATGGTGGATTCGAAGAAGAGATTTAAACTTTTGCATTAGGGACTGTCACATTAAAAAAAATTGACCCCACTTTGTAATGGTTCTAAAATCACTCGTAATAAAAAAAATCTCACTTATGAAAGTTACAGGAATGATATAAACATAGCCTTTATGGTATTCTTCTGTAATTCATGATTTATAGGCCTACTGCTTTTTAAGGACTAACTATTTTTAGTGTAGGCCTACTCACTAAAATCCAAAATGTAACGAATTGGTGAAATGTAATGTTGATACACAATATGCATGATGAATTAAAAACTGAAACTGGTCCTAAAAGGCTTTGCCTACCAAAAGTTGTTAACGTCAAGAAATAAAGCAATTTACTTACTGTTCAAATTTTACTTTATAAATACACTTTTAAAGATAAGACATATTAGTTAGTTTTGTACATTGTAGTTGGCTTTTCGTTACTCTAATTAGAGCCGCCAATTTGACAATTGACATAACCACATAACCTCCAAATTAAGAACTTTGTTTATGCGACTACTTCACTCCGCTCCCGTTGTCCGTTGTGGATCCCCATAAAAAAGGCTCTAATGCATTATAAATGCAATAAAAGGCCCATTATTGCATATACAAAAAAAGTTACATTTTAGGTTTATTTTATTAATATCCAGGAACCAAATGTCTTCAACAATGAACTCAGCCTTTAAAATTGTATAAAGAATATTCAACTGAAATTTGAGACTGATCTATGACTTCTATTGAGAGTAATCGTCGGACATTACATTTGCAATATGAATCACTCTAGAGCCTATTCTTCGAATAGACAATTAGGTTAAAATATAAAAAAGTAGCTTTAAAATTTTGTAACTTTCCAATCCCCTAAAATATTTTTGGTCACAATCAAAATTCAAAGATTTAAGTTTCCGGTAGGCCTACTCTTTGTTTAGGGGCCTTAATAAGATTCTTGTTTATTAGCGGGGGTCGTGTTCGCCGAGGGGGGCGGTCGCATCCGCTGCTCTCAAGCGATTATTTTTGCCGGCCGGGATGATCGTGTTCACCGGTCTAACGCGACCATGTCCACTGATCAGAGGCGCCTGTCCTCTACCTTTGTGACGTTCTCCGAACCTCAATTGATTTAACATCAATAATTATTATTACCTACGAATTGTTATAAACTTTTTGAAGTATATTTGACTTGATGAAATAGTGGTCTAATCGGCGGGAAAAACGTGAATTATCGGTGGGAAATGCGGGAAATATACGGGAATTTTGTGAATAAAATCAAATAAATCTTTATTCATATTGTGTACATAAAGCATACAACGGAATCGTGCCATCCTTATAGCTAACGTTAATTTTGTGGACACCCTGTCTTCATTCTTTCTCCAGTCCAGGAACTCATCAATAGAGTAAAATGGTCACTCAATGAGCCAAATGGTCTTCAATTTCTTCATGTTCAACATTTTTAGATCTGTTTAAGGGTTAAAGAGTTTCCTCCCCTCTCTTATGACAAAGTGTGATGTTGAGGGAGGTGAAAGTTTGATGCGTGATGACTGTTGTAGCCTGTGTGTATATCATGGCCTTGTTGCAGCTGTTCGATCCTTACATATGAGGCATGTTTTTTAAGTAAGTACCGTTTTTCAGTCGCGCCACTGCAGCGCTGCTGTCGGCGATCTGTGCATGCGCGCTGTGTACCTACATCTGTCGGCAATGCACGGACGCCATTACAGCATTTTTCGCCGCTGTGTTCAAACTTTTTTAAATGTTTAAGAAGCTTTCGCTCGTAGAGAGTCCCGCCGACTGCGAAGTACGGTCTGTTATCAGTTTTCTGTAGGCTAAAGGCCTGAAATCGATCGTTATTCATTGCCAGACCTGTATTGTGTACGGAGAAAACATGATTGATGGAATGGTACGAAAGTGGGTTAGGACATCTAAAGATGGCCGCCAAAATGGGCATGATGATTAACGGCATCATTTTGCTTCACGAAAATGCCCGCCCACATGGGACTTAACAAACTCGGGAAGGAATCGATCTGAGAATTTGGTTGGGAACAACTCAATCATCCTTCCTAAAGTCCCGTTCTAGCGCCAAGTGACTACCACACGTTCATTTGAAGAAAGGCGTAGGCGGGGTGCGCCACGACAATGACGATGATGTTAAAACGGCTATCAAATATTAGGGTGTGTCTCATGGCAGGCAGCAGAATCCTATGACAATGAAATTTAAAGCTAATTGGACAATTGTCTTAACAGTGGCGGATATTAAATTAAAAAAGTATTCTAAAATATAGGCTTTCATGTAAAATATCTCCTAGTTTAATTTTTATTTCAAAACAGTACTAACTTAAAAAACATGCCTCGTACACATTATTAACTTACTTTTTTATAAGCCGGAGACTGTTAACACGTTTGTAGTTTTGAAGGCATGCGTCTGCAGCTCTCCCTTGGATAAGGCCCACCCATAGAACTCTATATATACACCTGGAACGCTCACGCAAGGCAAAACTCGAACCAAAAACCGCAACCCGTGTTTTGGTAAGCAGGCAAGAACGCAAAATGAGCTGCCAACGCTTTTGTGCGCACGCTCACTTACCTGCTTCTTTACCGGTCGCTAACAATCCAAATTCATTTAAACAAATACGGTTTTAAAGAAAAAGAGTTATTGGTTATAACGATGTAAATATCTTAGCCATTATGTTTAACTAGAAAATCTTATAAAATAATAGCGTATTCCCTATAGGGAAATTCGCTAAAAACAAATATCAATACACAACAAGAACATGAAAAAGTTACTAAACGTAAAATTTTTTTATTTATTGGTCAGGAAAAAACCTCAAGCGACAAAGTTGTAGATAATGAGATAAATTTAAATCTTTACATTTAACATTTTTTTATAAAGTGAATGGTTTTCTCAGAATTCAGTTGTAAAGATAAAAGTGGCACGACGCTGAAGATTTCGGAGAATCGCGTCTGTGCTCGATGCCCAGATTATCAGGTCTCTTCCGATTTAGTTGTCACAATGGAATATTTTTATTCCTCCTCATTTCTCTCTTAACCTTTATTACGAGTAAACGTGTCAAGACGAGGTACAGTTAAGTGTGACTTTTAAGTTAATACGTTTAGTTTTATACTTATTACGATGGTGGTGTTGTGTTCAGCATTCAACTGCAATAATCGTAATGTTAGAGGGGGCGGCATTTCTTTTCACAAGTAAGTGTTATAGTTCAAATTTACTCTAATTTAGTAAATTTATTTTATTTTATTATATTACTTAACAAATATTTACTTATGAAAAGATAGGAATATAAAAAGAATTGAATTTAAAACAGCCATAATTAAGAGAAAATATACAGAACACGTCTTATTTCATGAATTCTTCCTAACACGCAGGAAGGTTATGATGTAATCAACATTTAGATCATGGCATTGAAGTCTTAGGGCGGAATTCACAAACCTCCCTCAAAGCTTCCTCACCTCTAACCATCCTCAAACCGGCCTCAGACCTTCCTCAAACCAGCCTCAAACCTTCCTCAATTGAAAAATGGAATTCTCAAACCTCCCTTAAACCTTCCTAACAGAGAGAACTGCCACCTGAACAAAACAAAATACTCCAAAACAATTTTTTTATATGAACAGAAATAGATGACTAATCTATTTGTAACTCTTCTATTAGCTTTTAATTTTTCCAAGCATTAAACTGAAATTAATATTATATGACTATTGCTCTTACATTGCTCTTTAACAATTAAAATAGTGAATTAAAAATTCACCCATTGTTTTGGGGAAATGTGAGACAGTTGGTAGACATGGCACGAGTGCCACATGTTTGGGAAATAGAAGTTCATTGCAATATTTGTTTACAAAGGTAGTGTAAAGTAGCTTGCAGTCCATAAGCTGCTATTTATAAACTAGGCGTAGGCTTATATTTCTCCTCTAACGCTTTTTTTTATTTGGAGAAGATAAATATGTTTTATTTATATTTTAAATAAATATATTTTTATTTGACTTACTTTTATCTAGAATTTGTTTTAAATAAAATAGGCTACAGTTGTTACAAACATATTACATCAACCACAATTGATTCTTTAGTTTAGGTCTTCCGTGATTTTTTTAAGCAATGTTTATGGGAGTGCATTAGTTTTTACCCATATTAATAAATTTAAATGTAAATTTTTAATTTACTTGTTTATTTTACTATTAATACATTCATTTTATGGTAGATTGCACTAGAGGCAGACTAAGTATGCTAAAATTTGTTGTTGGCCAACACAGTTTTATAGGCCTGTTTCTTTGTATTTAAATAATATCGTACTGTTACACGGCAATGCATGGCGTTCTGCATTAGTAAAAATGTTGTTTTGTTTTTTAGTTGTCATATGTAAAAGAAAGTCATCTTTAAAATGAAATTTCTCTTTTCAAATTTTTGTACAGCGTCGCCCAATCAGGTTTCAAGGTCGGCTGGATTTAAGGTTGTACAGTCAAAATTTGTTTCCAATATTTTTCCTTAAGTATTTTCTTATGTTGTAAATATTACGTACAATTTTTTTCTGACAACTACTTTGAGGGCTATGGAGGTCAGAAGTAGGCGACTCAGGCGTACTTTGGTACAATTCTCACAAGAAACCTATTTCACCTACAGAGCTGAAATTTTGGTTGTGTCCTGGATCAATAAATCTTTAGAACCTAACATAAATTTAAGTACAAGACCGACAGACTGTAAATTGGGTAGCTGAGTGGTTAAAGAGCTCGCCTTTGAATCTGAAGGTAGCCGGTTCGATCCTGAGAAAAGTTAGTGCTTTTTGATGGTTCGATACTGGACCCAGCTGTCTTTGGTCATTGGTCTATTAATTAATGATCCTGACAAATAAAACAGCTGATATTTGTCAGTAACAAAGCTACACCTCATCTGATCCATCACAATCATCACACTCACCCCTTCAGTCATACTCACCTTAAAATACGCACCACAGAGTGCGTCGGTGTTTCAAAATAAAGTAAAGTAAAGTATAAAGTCCTCGAAAATTACAGATTTATTCAATACACTTTTCCTCAGAGTATAACAAAAAATTGTATAACACCTTCTCACCTACAAGTTCTCGATAAAGGCTGACCACCCGCGCTTTTTCTAATACAAAATGCTTAAGAAACGTTAACACCCGCAGCGGCGCGTGGCGTCCGGGCCTACAGCCCCCGCCACGCGGCTACACAACCATAAACTACCTTAATCATAAATCTATAAGGAAGCTATGTTCATGTTCATACACTAAGTAAGCCTGCGGTTGGTAACCATAAGAAATAACCATCACCTAAGAACAGTCACCTCATTTACAAAATAGGCTATATATCCCAAATGTTTTAATTTAAAATTTTGCTATAAAATATCCAACTATGTACAGTATTTATTTTTAATTTTTTTACTCTAGGATTCCTTTTATATTCAACACTGATTGCCTTTTCTGTATACTCTATCAATTAATTACTACTTTTCCCCCATTTATTGTTTACTACACCCTTTTAATGTTGGCTTAATTTTTTCGATCAAAATGCTATTGTCTTGAAAGTCCACTAAAAATATAAATAAAATAATATCCACATAATTTATTCAGAAAAAACATAAAGAACGTGTCATTTTAATAAAAATGTAGTGTAAAATATAATTTTCGAATTAATTCCCAGGTAAATAAATGTCCCTCCATATAGTTTCATAAAGTTTTAATATTTTTATAACAGGTAAGACAAACTTGCAAGTAATTTAACGTTTGTTGACACGGTTAACACACAACATAACCTCAAAATATATTTCTTTTCTGTGTTTTGTTGTAAACAGCTGTTCCTTAAACCGGCCTTAAACCGTCCTCTAACCTCCCTCATATAACTACTTGAGGGAGGTTAGAGGAAGGTTGGAGGAAGGTTTAAGGAAGGTTAGAGGAAGGTTTGAGTTGAGGAAGCTTTGAGGGAGGTTTGTGAATTCCGCCCTTAATCATGTGACAGTCCATTGAAAATTAATTTCTGATGGTGCTTGTGTTTATTATTAAAATTATGTAAATACTTAAGTTTTTTAAGAAGTATGAAGCTTAATGACTTTTTAATTTGTTGTGTTTTAATAAAATATGGTTGAACTTTCTCTTGTATTTATTTCAGTCATTTCTATACTTTCATATGAATGGTTATTTAATGGTATTTTGTCTTTAGAGAAAAGTGTCATGAGGAAAATGAACACATAAATAGGCCTATTATTAATAAAACTGGAAAAAATTTAATTCTAAAATTATTTTATTTTATTAATATTTTCAAACTTCCATAGTCTTGATTTTAAATGTTGTTAGTATATAGAAAACTGTAGATATTACCATTGATTTTGTACACTACGTGAGTGTACATAGTCAATGATATTACTATTGATTTTAATTAGTTTATTTTACATACCTAAGTAATTTACATACCTACATAACAAAGAATTTATATATAGATAGTACAAAAACTTAAAAAAAATAACTTTGAAAATAAGTAAATAATCTACAGTTCAATTTGCCTTCACTGAAGAGGCATTTTAGATGATTTCGCGACGACCGACGCGTCGCAATGCCACTAAGCGGCAGTGCGTCGATATCATTTAACGCTCGCTTTAGGCTCAATTAAATCAGAAACTAAAACTGTTGGGTAAAAATGTTAAATGTAAACCTTTTAGATCAACTCACAGTCTGAAACTTTGCTGCTGAAAGTTTGTTCCTAGCCCAAAAATAAAAAACTTTCTCGCTTAGTAATGATGTCACGTTTACAAAAATATTTTTTTAAATAATTATTATGCTTTCCTAATATAAAAAATGCTAAATATTTGTATACCATAGGAATCAGTAGTTAATGCAGATTACAGATATATAAGGTTCATTCTTGTTATTTTTTGTATGTATGAGTAACAAGCGTATGAATGAAAGCGCGCGCACTGACAGAATTAGTCATTTGGTCGTTCTTGCGTGCTTATTTCCCCCCAGGTTGCGGGTTCTGACAACGGTGTGAGCGTTCCAGGTGTATGTATAGAGTTCTATGGGCCCACCATAATCCTGTTTCCTCTTTTCTGAAGAAGAAGAATTCAATTGAGGTTCCCTTCTGTTGTGCCTCCCTAAACTGTAAGGCCGTATCGTAAGTGGGATTCAAACAATGCATAGTGGGCAGTTTTTGCTGTTGCATAATCACTGACAAGGATTACTGGTAAGTTAAACTGGTAATCAACCGCTATTAGCCAGTATCAAAGCTACAATCTGATCCATCACAATCATCACACTTTTACGTGTTTCAAGAAAGTATCTAAAGTAGGCCTATCTATGAGTAAGGTAGATTGAAAAGTTCTATTTTTTAAATTAGAACTAGGTAACTTATTTTGATGTATGTTTTCAGATTTTTACAACATGGCAAGTGACAACCCAACTCAAGTAACTCAACAATTTAACCTGAGATGGAACAATCATACAAATAACATCTTACAAGTATGTATATTAAGCCTAGTTTTAAGTTTGTATCTCTGTAAGATTAAATTAGAAAATACAATAAACAAGACAAGCAAAGAATATAAATCCTGTCTTGAGGACTTTCTTTTAACTCCTTTAGTTTTTCAGGATGAAAACCTCCTTGAACAACCCTCTTTAATATATTACAGTAGACTCCCTCTTAACCGACTACCTTTTAACTGGTCTCCGCTTTAACGGGCCTACCCTGGCACAAAAGTAACATCTTTTTAAATGGTCATTTGTTATCTCAACATTGCTTTAACCGGCCATGTTTCGCCGACTTTGTTTTCTTATCTACTGTATCATTCAATTCAACATTATATCATGATGTTCTCAAACCACCTAAAATGTACTGTCCTGGACATGTATACCGGTGGTGTATACCACTGGAAGTGAATGTGTTTGGACCTGCTATCCAGTAGATAAAATAAGAAACGAAGTATTATTAGGTTATTTTAGTCACGGATTTCATGGGTGTCGGATGTGAGCTATAAATTATATAGCGTAATATATTTAGAGTTGGTTTTTTTTCAAGCCATAGTTACATTTTGACTGTTTGAAATTGTAGGTTGGCATTTTTAAATGTATATTAGTTTAACCGGCCAAATCGTTTTCCGGCCAAGGCCTGATCTCGAGTTGTTTGGTTAAGAGGGAGTCTACTGCATCTATTAGTGAGGGTAAAATTATTTTAGGTGCACGAAGGTAATCATTTGTATCCAGTGGTTTCCTGGTTTGTCCTAAACCTCCCTAAAATGAAATTTACATTATCATCCATGCCTAACCTAACCTTAACCTTAACTTAATCTTGACATCATGATTGAATCATGAGGTCTTGTAAGAAGCTAGTCTGTAGTCTGAAATGTTTTTGGGGTTGGGGTTTTGGTCAGGATTGGGTATTTTAATTTTACCTCTTTTAAACACCTATTTACTTATTAGCGAATTTCCCTATAGGGAATACGCTGTTACGGTAGTAGCCATGGTAAGACCTAAGCCTGGAACCAGTGCCAGCGCACCCATTAGGCGAACAAGGCAACCGCGTAGGGCAGGACTTTCCCGGGGGGCGGCAAAAAATAGAAAAAATAAAAATATATTATATAAGTTATTCAAATAGGCTACTACTTAATTTTTTTCGTTTTGTCAATGCCATCAGGATTCTATTTATGTTTGATTTATTAGGTTTATGATTTGCAACGTGGACGATTTAAACTTGTTGGTAAAATAAAAAAGTTACATACCTTGGTCCAATTTTGTGTTTTATCTTCACCAATTATTGATTAACTTACTTTTTCTAACAACACCCCATAGCAGCAAACCTACATACTCAATCCAATAGTATTTTTATGTGGAAAGTAAAAGTCAAATTTCCATAAGAAATTTGCTGTGTATGCAGGTCTGCTCTGCGATGGAGGGTTCCTTATGAGCATAGCTGAGAGTGACGGGGATGACACATTTTTTCTGTCAAAACTTGATCCCAACTCATTTTTTCAGTGATTAAAAACAGTGTTGTAAGTTATGTATATTTGTTCTTTTTTCTCACCACAATATTGATTGTGTGTTAATACCGATTATCACGTAATTAATTTTACTTTTCCATACATTTTCAGTAATCTCCTCCAGATTGTATGGAAAAATAAAATAATGTATTATAAGACTAATAATTTAAGATGGAAAAAAGAATAAAAAGGAGAGTCTAAGGCATTTTTGTGCTAAAAATATTTGTTTAACAGAAAATTTTCAGAGATCACAGATTACAACATTCTATTGCTTTCTGTGCAATTATGAATACTTATTTTCCCTTCAATTGGCCATAGAATAGTCATTGAATTAGGTAAACTCTTCATTATTATTAACACTCATTTTAAAATCAACATTCATCATTTTTACAGGTGTTTATGGAACACTTGAATAGTGAGAGCTTGGTTGATGTTACCATATCTTGCGAAGGAAAATTCATTAAAGCCCACAAAATGGTACTATCAGCTTGCAGTCCTTACTTCCAGGTAATTTCCACCTTTCTCTTGTCTTTAGGGGTATTTGTATTAATGTTTAAGCTTATTAAACTGAATTTATTTTCTCATCTTGATACAACCGTATTCTTGAAACTTAACCACTTTTTTCTAACAAGCACATCAAACAAATTTCTCTACCGGTAAACCTTTAAACCAGTTAAATTTTGAAAATTTAACAAATATTACTCTCTGTAACGTTGCAAAGTAACTCAATTTTCCTTAGTAATATTTGTTAAATTATTAATTGCGTCAACATTTTGAGGTATGAGGGGCCTAATATAACTATTCAACTAAACACTTACCAAGTTTAAAGAAAATCTTTTAAAAAACGGCGTCTGAAACAGGGGAATAAAATACCATGTTTTGCATTAAAAGCCGTATGGTTAACATTGCCGACTGCGCAACAATGGGCTACTGGCTCAGGGGTGAAGATGACTCTTAATATGTCTGCCTGTCCAGATTGTGTATTTATTGTACATGTTTTGGTCTAGTCCTAATATTAAAAAGGAGTCAGCCCCCAAGGAACAAAATTACTCTTACAGACTATTCCCTACATGTTTGAGTAATTTTCACAGTTCATGTTAGTTAGTTAAATTATTTCAAAAAACTCTCAGAAATTTCGTTAGGCAAGTTTTACTTATTATTATCTGGGGCAAACTTTTGCCTCTTTTAATACTATAGAGTAGTGCCTGTAAAAAGAATCCTCGTGAAAATGTGCATCCCAGAGCACACACCCCACCCCCCTTTCTTGTTTATGTCATTGTCTGAAGAAACTTGGACTGAATACTACTCCATTCACTTTTGTCTAATCTTTCATACATTTATAGTACAACTTACTACTACCTCTTACACATACCTTTAACAAAAATTTAGTCTATACTTCAGGATGGTAGTTTGAAATTTACACAGTCCATTCTGTTTCAGCTTCCCCTATGCTTCCAACCTCCTGGCTTCCTTCCTGCACCACTCTTAATACAGCACCTTGATGTGTGAAATAACTTATTTGCTTAAAAGGTTAAAATCACATTTTCAATTTATTTATATGTCTCTAAGTATCCCATGTACATTAAAAAGCCTTCCGTGTTTGCATTTTTAGTTTTCTTGAATATTAATCTGAATTGTTTTGGTAAGTGTCAAATGTTTGATAAATTATCTTTGTTTTGAAAAAATGCAAATTTGATTATATGGCACCGGTTTATTATATGGATGCCACTTGTTTATGTCATGCTTCTGTGATTAGATTTGGTATTTTATTGCTCAGTTTGTCTGAAATACAATAAGATAAAACAAATTACCTTATAGCGATGAAACATAATATCAGCTATATGGACAGCTATGAAAAGGCTAAGGTCATTTCTTTGACAAGGGAACATCCTTTCGTCGCTCTGTAGCCAGAGTTGATCAAGTGTATGCGTTATTTTTACTGTGAATAATTTTTTAAAGGTATTGAACATATTGAGCACAACAAACAACAAACTTAGGGTTACCCTAATCACCGCAGCACGCTGTAAACTTGACTGAGAGCATATGTAGTGGACCTGTATCGCATAAGCGGGCGAAATTGCATCTGCCAAGATCTTCGCTGACATGGCATCTTTTGTGAATTATAACTAAAAAAACCGTTCAGAACAGAATCGTGTTATTTTCACACAATGTTCATAGAATACTATTCTTCCGAGTTATTTCAATTAAAACTAACCTTCAAAACTTTTGGCACCTGTAAAAAAAATAATTAACCCTAAATAATGTGGCCTTTAGCTAGTTAAAATAGTGAAAAATATCTTGTAGTATGTTATAAATGCCATCCTGTATTCACTGGAAGAATTTTTCCACCTCCCGCCCATGTAATCGTAAAAAAGATGGAAACTCAATTGTTTGTTATTATTAACTACCGCATAGAATAAAAGTCTGTTACACTTAAGGTAGGTATGTAGTATTTATATTTATTCCTCCTGATACTGTTTAGATGTTATACCCTGTACTTCTTCATGAATAAAGAAACTTGAGTATGAAAAACCCAAACGGAGTCCGCCCTGATAAGTAATTTTTGTGATGAAGACAAACATTTATGCAAACATGTTATTTGTTATAGTATGTACAATTCAGATGAGAGTTTTTCAAAAGTAATTAATACCGTGACTCAAATTAGCAATGTCTATTATTTAAAAATTGTATTTGACCTTTAATATATATTTCAGAGTTCTATTAAAAATTTTTTTTTTATTCTGTTATATCAGGAGCTGTTTAAGATTCATGACGTTCAACATCCTGTCATAATCATCAATGGGATGTCGTTTCTTGATGTGAAACTTGTGATAGATTTCATGTATCGTGGTGAGGTCAAGGTAAGTTTCACCTGAGATTTTCTAAGATTCTCTTTAAAGAGTAAAAGTGAAGGAAACTAATTATTTTACTCAACAATGTAAGTGCATTATTTTTATACAATATTAATATCAAAGTTAACACTTAATCTCCATTTTTATTTTTAGCGAATTTCCCATAGGGAATAAACTCTTGTAAAAACGGTCCAATCAATGACCAAATTTGGTAGAAATGTGTAATCCTACCTTTATTTGGATGAGTTCGTAAACCAGAAATATCGACCTACTGGAAGGAGTAGTTTTGGGGGGTCTTGTACCCCAAAAATGGTTTTTTTTGCATTTTTCATATGTAATTTTTTTAATTAAAAATTTTGATTTTCACCACTGGATTTAGTTAAAAAAAAAACACACAATTTAGTATTTTCAAGCTTTGCTCTATCTCCATTGGTTGCCAAGATTAAAAAGTCTAAAGACAGTACATTGTATTTTGGGGCTCCAATGTTAATCTTAAAGAAAGTAAGGATATGTAAATATTTCACTTATTTACCAATATTTTTGGATGAAACTTGGTATTTAGCTTCATTTGGTTGAGATTCAACCATTTATGTTAAAAAATCTTGGTTTTTTTACTTATTATGGCGGCAAACCCACATACTTTTTTCCCCATGTTTTAATCATATGGTAAAGAAATAATTTTAGAAGAATGAAAGAAAACTATGAAAAAAAATGAAAAGACTTAGTGAAATAAAATTTGGCAATGAAATTTAAATTGTGAAACACAGTAAAAGACTTACGTAAATTCCCCAAACTATGTACATTCCCATACAATGTTAAATGTTGTCAGAGGAATAAATGTTATTATTATTATTATTATTATTATTATTATTATTAAGAGGCAAACTTGTTTTCCCTCAGGGGCAGTGGGCTTTCCACTGTACGGGTGTTTCTTGGCGACCCCGGGGTACCTGAGCCAAGCTGTGAGACCCTCCTCACAGTTCTTCCCGAGCTAGGGCCTTTCTTCTCATCTTTCAGGTCTTAGCTCACCGTCTTTATTCTTTCCTGAGCTAACCTTGCTCACCTTCTTGTTTTCGACCCCGAATCAAGGGTGTCTTTCCACCTTCTTTTGACCGGCGCATGCTGGGAGGTCCTGGGAGTGTCCCTGTTGTGTTGCAGGGACTGATGTGTGCCTCGCACTGCCGATGGTCTCCTCCAGTGTGTCGTCAGAAGCCAGCCGCTTCGGACCTTAGTCAGGGAGTGCGGCATGGATGCAGGGATCGGACTCTGCATTGCCACGGTGCGACCCCCAGCACGTCCGGCACATTTTGTGTATCGGTGCTGGGCAAACGGAGGTCCGGGCCCCGGAGTACCGGGGTAGGGGTGTCTTATCTCCTACGGGGGGTAGACCTCCGAGGGTGTACCCGCTCTCGGCCGATGAAGGGCCGCCTCTTGCCGCACGATGCGCTGGTTACAAAACAGTATGGATTGTCAACTGCAAAACACGAATCTTGGAAAGGAGAACGAACAGGCTGCTTTTAGGCGCAGCTCACTTGTGCAGAGGTCTCCGACCTCAAAGACTGGGACGCCGACGGTTGGAATTAAAACCTCCCCTCCGCCGGCCCCGTTCAAGGCTGCTGGTGTCGCTGGATCATCGGCCGTAACCGGAAAGGAGAAAGATGAGGTTGATCTGGGTATGGGTGTGACCGAGCCGGTAACACCTCTAGCCAGGATGCAAGGAATCCCTCCCAGGAAGAGCCCTCTTCGTGCGGCATTCGAGCTGCAAATGCTTCGGCAGCAGCAGGACGACGCCCACGAGGAGGAAGACTCATGTCTGAAGAAGATGAAAGTTCTTTTGAAGGAGATGGCCAAGGTCCTCTTAATTCAAAAGAACATAAACAAGGCGATAAAAGAGGGGATCCCGAAACTCGAAGATGCTCTAGAAGAAATCGAGGAATGCCGGAAAATCAGGCTAAAGGCAGTGAAGCAGGAGCGCGATGTCACGAACCGAGTCATCTCTGCTTCACCTCAAGCTCATCTGGCTGAGTCCCAGACTCAAGCCAGAAAGCGAAAGAAGAGGCAGAGCGGTTCTTCGCCGGGAAGCCCTGAGCTTGTTGAGGTGGACTCAGTGCCGAGACCGGTTTTTGTCACTGCGGCATCGCAGACATCTCCTGTCCAGGCTACTGAATCCGCCCCGGGCGCTGCCGTGATTCCAGCGGCTACTCCTGCAGAGGTTTCTGCTCCGGCGGCTAATCCTGCCTTGGCAGCAAACTCTGCCTCAACACCTTTGGGGGGCTGGAAGACGCGCCTGTCTAAGAAAGAAAGGAGGAAGCAGAAGCAAGCGGAGGCAGCTTCGAAAAGTGCGTCGAGGGTGGAGCGGACGCAAGTCTCGAAACCGGTTGGGGAGGCCTCTGGCAAGTCTTTCAGAAAGCCTAAACAACCCAGGCCTAAGAAGCCCAGGACGGAGGCAATCTTGATCAAGCCCTTAGGGGGGCGATCTTTTGCCGATGTTCTGGGTCAGATTAGATCGCAGGCCAAACCGGAAGAGACCGACACCGTTATCAAGTCTATTCGGCGAACCCAGAACGGGGATGTCCTCCTCGAACTGGGGAAGTCGAGTGACAAGATCGGTTTTGCCGCTTCCCTCAAGACTGCACTTGGGGACAAAGGCTCCATCAAGGCCCTAGAACCGAAGTGTTTGGTCGAGATTCGGGACCTTGATGTCCTCTCCACCGAAGATGAGGTGACCCGTGCGATCCAGGTGGCACTCCCGGAGATACCGGCCGATGGAGTGAGGGTATGGCTGACAAAGCCTAACCGAAGTCAACTCCGGATGGCTGTTGCTGAGATGAGCGAAAAGCACGCCAATAAGCTGCTTAGCCTTCAGCACCTCAGAGTCGGTTGGGTCAGTTGCAGGCTCAAACGGAGGGTGGTAGTTTCGAGATGCTTCCGCTGTCTCGGTTTCGGCCACTCCTCCCGAAACTGTAAAGGGCCCGACAGGAGTGCCAACTGCTTCCAGTGTGGAAGCCAGGGCCACAAACGTAAGGAATGTTCCTCGAGCCCCTCCTGCTTCCTCTACAAGGATTCAGGCTCCAGTGCCCTCGGTCACTTACCCGGGTCTGGTCAGTGCGGTGCCTTCAGAGCCGCACTTGAACAGGCAAAAGGCAGCGGCCGGTAATTCGCATCCTCCAGGCCAACCTTCATAGATCCTGGGGAGCTGATAACCTTCTAGATCAGCTCGCCCGAGAACTTGGTGCTGACGCGCTCCTTATCAGTGAACAGTATCGGGACAAAGACCCAAACATTTGGATCTCGGACAGCCTCGGTACTGCTGCATTTTGGGCACGTAATACACGAGATGTTTTGGTGCGGAGTCACGGGCGCGGCCGAGGATTCGTCTGGGTTCGGTGTAGGGACGTGACTATCTTAAGTTGCTACCTCACACCCAACGAGGCCGTCCAGGACTTCCGCGACAAGATAGATAGCCTAGAGGAGTGCGTTCTCGGCACCACCGGGCATGTCGTCGTTGGTGGCGATTTCAACGCCAGGGCCGTCGAGTGGGGAATGCCCTCTACCAGCTCCCGGGGGAAATACATCCTGGATTTCATCGCCAGGGCCGGTCTTGTCGTCCTCAACCAGGGCGACACACCTACTTTTCGGCGCCCCGGGCAGAGAGGCACGATCCCCGACGTCACCTTTGCGTCTGAGTCGCTCCTTCCGAGGATCTCCGGCTGGAGGGTTGTGGAGGACTACACGGGTAGCGACCACCAATACATCGTTTTTGACCTGCATGATCAGGCAAATCGTCGAGTTTCCGCATCTCGGGAAGGGCCACGCCGGTGGAACACCAACAAACTGGACGTGGTCAAGTTCACCGAAGTCATCTCTCGGGGAGCGCAGGGGAATCCTGGTGAGGCTGGGGCCGAGGCAGTAGTAACATCCACGATGGAACTGATCGTCTCGGCCTGCGACCAGTCTATGCCGCGAAGGAAACCCCGACGCGACAAACAACCCGTTTACTGGTGGACTGAAGAGATTGCGGAACTCAGAAGAACATGTTTAAGAACTAGACGAGCCGCCACAAGAGCGAGAATTCCCGCAGACAGAGTTCGTAAGTCGGAGGCCTATAAAGCTGCGAGAAAATCTCTCCGCCAGGCGATAAACAGGAGCAAGGCGAATAGCTGGAGGAGACTTCGTGACGACGTTGACTCCGACCCGTGGGGCCTGGGTTACAAACTTGTAACACAGAAACTCGGCGCCCGCTCTCCACCTTCCATCATGGAGGGCGCCACCATGGGGAGGATCGTCGCTGCGTTGTTTCCTGAACATCCACAGCGACCGCCGGTTGACTTCGGACGGGTAGAGGACGTTCCACTCTTCACTTTCGAGGAGCTGGAAACCTCCGTTCTCTCCCTGAAGAGCAACAAGGCTCCTGGCCCGGACGGGATTCCCAGTGAGGCTTTAAAGAAAGTATTTTCAATCAACGCTGACTTGTTGTTGAGAATGTACAATGCCTGTTTGGTAGAAGGGGTGTTTCCGGCTCCCTGGAAAACAGCCAGGCTTGTACTGATCAGCAAGGGCAAAGGTGATCCCGAACTGCCGTCGTCCCACAGGCCTCTCTGCATGTTGGACACGGCTGGGAAGCTGTTCGAGAAGCTGATCCGTTCCCGCCTGACTTCTGCCGTGGAAGCTGCCGGGGACTTATGCCCCCGTCAGTACGGCTTCAGAAAGGGACGGTCAACGATCGACGCTGTCACCGAAGTTCAGAGAGCTGTGGAGAGAGCCGAGAGCCACAACCATTTCTCCCGCCGAGTAGTGCTTCTTGTTACGCTTGATGTCAAGAATGCCTTCAACTCGGCGAGGTGGGTCGATATGTTGGATGCGCTTCGCAACACCTTTCGTATTCCTGCATATCTGTTGCGGCTCATCGAGGATTATCTACGCTCTCGAAGCCTGATCTATGACACGAGGGACGGAACGCGCACGATGGAAGTCACTTCTGGTGCCGCACAAGGTTCAATACTCGGCCCGGATCTCTGGAACGTTGCCTATGACAGCCTCCTGAGGTCCGAGATGCCTGAGGAAACCACTTTGGTTAGGTACGCCGATGACGTCGCAGCTCTCGTTGCTGCACGCAACGTTGAGCTGGCCCAACTAAAGTTGAACCGAGTTATGCGGGTTGTCAACAACTGGATGTCCGATCACGGTCTCTCGCTTGCTCTTAGTAAGACGGAGATCGTGATTCTCACGAAGAAGAGGATCGACACCGTCGTCCCGTTTCGAGTGGGAAGGGAGGTGGTCACATCAACTCGTGCCGCCAAATACCTTGGGGTTATGGTGGACACCAAGTTAAGCTGGAGGGATCAGATCTTCCGTACGGCGGACAAGGCCGCTAAGGTAGTTACTCACCTTAGTAGGCTGATGGCCAATGTCGGGGGTCCCCGATCCAGCAGAAGACGTCTGTTGATGTCCGCGGTCCAGTCTGTGCTCCTTTACGGGGCAGAGGTGTGGGCAGGCGCTCTAGATAAGGAGTGCTACAGGTTGCGACTCGCCCGGGTTCAGCGTCAAGCTGCGCTCCGGGTGTGTTCCGCCTACCGGACAGTGTCCGAGCCTGCCGTCCTGGTGGTCGCCGGAGTCATCCCTGTCAAGCTCTTGGCAGGGGAGAGGAAAGCGATTTATCAGAGACGTGACGAGATCGGCAAGGACACGGCAAGAACAGAAGAGCGCTCCCGAACCTTCCAGCAGTGGCAACACAGCTGGGAGCACGACACCCGAGGACGATGGACTGCGCGACTTATCAAGCAGGTCCAACCATGGGTGGAACGGCGGCATGGGGAGGTGGACTACTACCTGACCCAATTTTTCACAGGTCACGGCTATTTTCGGTCGTACCTGAACCGGATGGGAAAGACCGGTTCACCGGACTGCATTTATTGCCCGGGTGTTCCCGACGATGCGGAACACACATTCTTCCGCTGTCCCCGTTGGGAAGGGCCTCGCCTGGAGGCCACACAAATATTTGGTGCATTTTCGGTGGACTCGGTCTGCCAAAAGATTTTGGAGGATGAGGGCAACTGGGATTGTTTGTCACAGTTCGTCCGGGGCATCCTCCTGGAAAAGAAAACCGATCTGGACCGCGAAGTGGCCCAGATCCCTTGATAGAGCGGCTGGATAAGGAGCGAGCCCGACGGGCGTAAGCCAAATTTAGGCCTAGCCTGACGTAATGTGATAAACAATTCCAGGTTAGATTCCTAAAGAGTAGAGGAGGTTTTTTAGTGGGTAAACCCGTTTTTTAGGAAAAAAAAAAAAAAAAAAAAAAAGAGGCAAACTTGTTTATTATGGACAGATATTGATGAAACTTAGAATATGGCTTTATAAGGTCCAAATATTTTTTTTATGCTTATAACCTACTTTTAGCGTTCCCCATGGCAGAATACCTGCATACTCTTTCCCTATATTTATTATAAGGAGAGTAGACATTTATTTCCCTATTTACATTTCAATTTTGACATTTCTACCTTTTTCCGTTTCAAAATGGTGGCATTTTTAAATGTGCAAAGGTAAATATCCTAAAAATGTGAAATATTATCAATATAGTATTAAAATTTAAAATGTTTAAATTTCTATTGTCTATTCAGAAATATTAAGTTTAAAAACATCCATAAATAATGGATAAATTGAGCTTGTTCTATTAAAAAACACGCTTGTATTAGCTAAACTACTACAAAAGTGTTTTCGTTTAGAAAAATTTGAATTTCTCTGTTTTCAGGTCAGATGTTTTTGAACTTGGTATTTCTGAGTTGGCTGTTATTAAAATTTACACATTTTTATTTAATACTATTTTAGTAATATTTCACAATTTTGAAATATTTAACTGTGAAAATTTAAAATAGCCGCCATTTTGAAACAAAAATACCCCCGTCGTAGCACCTACATACTAAGTAAATTTCTGGTAAATTTGACCATTGCTCCATTTTAACGATTATGATACGGGGTTCTATATGTAGGTTGCTGTTTTGGGGTTTTATATTCAATTATAGGTTAATTACTACCTAGTAAAGGTACATACCAAATTGCATCAAGATCTGTTAATTTTTTTTAACTTTCCCATAAAAACCCCATGTTGAATGAGTGTGTAGGTTTGACTGTAAGCAAATATAAATTAATCCTTGCATCATGAAGGTACATAGAAAATTGTACCATGTTATAACAATAAATAAGTGATATAGAGAGGTTTGTTGGTTTCCCATAAGAATAACAAGGAAACATTTTTTGTATTTTCTGCACTGCTAGTAAAGGTAGGTTAAAAATTCAAATTGCTAAACGGTTTGTTTGTAGAGCTTTTAAAAGCGGTTTTAGTTAATATTATTAAATTCTAAACATATTTGTAAGAAATAATGACAAAAACCCATTTTTTATCCTTTTGAAACCCCACAACCTGAAGAACACTGCCGTACACTTCTGGACAAAATTTCATCAAAATCAAAGATTTCTTTCAAAAGTTATCGTGTGTTTTTGGTCTCAGGGACCTTAAAAAAAAGTATCATGATCCCGGGCTTAGGTCTTACTGTGACTTCTACTTTAATAACGTATTGTGTGTAGGGAAATTCGCTAAGAGGTAGAAATGTCAAAATTTATGTAAAACAGTCTCGATGTACGTAATATTCATGCCAAGTTTCAACTAAATACTTCAAGTGGTTACAAATACCTTATGAGTTGAAATAAATTTACATACGGACGGACAGGCAGAAAACTACGAACCTATGGCTATACTGCAAAATATGTTTGTCTCGATGCAAGGAACAATTATATAAAAGGGTTCCTGAGAGTTCCAGGACACCCTGTATAAACACAAATAAAAATGTCAATTTAGTAAACTCAATTTCTTAACACACTCTTTATCCTCTCAGATTTATGCTGATTAAATCATTTGTACACCTCTGTACAGATTTAAATCCAACTTTTGATTTTTTGATTACACTTACCCCACTTCACCCTATTTACTTTAATGCACCGAGTTTATTTGAAATAACCCTGGTTTTAAGTTTCAAATATTTTGTTTCATTTAGTTTATTAGATTCTATAGGGCCTATATTAAACCATGTTTGACCATATATATCCTCCCCGTTCAAATTCACCTTGGGAGAAAATTGCACATCTTAGACCAAATGTTAAAGTTTTCCAATAGCTTTATTACTGGCTCAAAGAACAACTTACTGTTTGGCCCATACAGGATGCTCATTACAGCTCTGTGGTATCTGGGTCAAATGATAAACCGTGAGGAAAAGTATTCATTTTCAGGATATATTTAGTTAAATTAGCTGTGGTTAAAGCATTGTAATAAAAATTACAGATGCATTTGATTTATTTATGTTTCTTCCAGGTTCAGGAAAATGACTTAGGTGGCTTACTGTTAGCTGCAGAAACTTTGCAAGTCAAGGGTCTATCAAATGTTCGAAATAAATATGAAAAAGGTCAGATTCAAAAAGTGGACGCCCCTGAAAGTCTCAAACAATCCAACCACTTGGATGACAAAAATCAAATGTCAAGAAAGTCAATCGTAAGTTACGTTGTACTAAAATAAAATTGGTACAGTAAACCTCCCATATCCAACCATGACGGGACTAGGCCACCGTCGGTGACATGGCTGACTGTAAGCAAGCAGAACACAAAATTCGTAAAACTTTGAAAATTGAAATTTTTACATAATGTTTAGGAAATAGTTTTCTTTCAATTGATGTTTTTTTTTAATCCCAGTTAAAAAATAATATAAAAATAGTGGCTTATGTTTGACAAACAAGTACCAAACAATTCCAGAGTGTGGTTGTCTATCACTTATCAAGTTCAACATTTAAAAAAACATCTTGAGATGTGATATTTATAACCATTACGGTAGGAGAATCTTAAATGATTGTCAGTTTGTTTGCAGGTCATTAGGCGAACTAGGCGCACTTTCCCGGTTGGCAGCAAAAATTGAAAAAATATATCTACGCCAAAATAAATATTTGAAAAATGTGATGAAACACAATAAACAAAATTGTACAACAAAACAATTAATAATTGTTAATATCTACTTTTTGAGTTAAATTTCCTCTTTGTTGTGTTTAGTAAAGCACTGACGAGTAATTGAATTGAATCGAAAATAACTATTCGTCAATCATACAAATATGTACACATTGAATGGTGTAACTTAAATTAACAACAATATAATTCGTAGAATTTATCAAAATTATAAAGTAATTTTTTGTTAAGTATGTTTTAAGTTAACTTTTAAATTTTTTATCATCGTCAATTTTTCTCAACACCTCTAGAAGCCCTTCCAAAAATTTTCTTCCAACACATGATGGTTTTATATTGTAGAATGTCAACCTATGGACACCAACAGCAATTAGTGTCATATTTATGGTTATCCCCTTGTTAAGGTAACATTTTCTGAGAAACATTTTTTTTTTTTTTGTATTAAGAACGGTGTGGTAAACATAAATGCCATACACTCATTATGCCTATGGCTGAGAAATGATTACACACAAAAATATCCCATTTTAGGTTTAACATTATGAAAATATACCATCTTAGTAGGCCTAATTAACTTTGAAAAATAAATTTATCCATGATGGTTGCAATAAGCGCCTACAATAACACATTTTAGAGAGGTACATAACTAAACCAAATACATACCCGTTGCATATTGAGTTCATCATGACACAGAAGTCATTTTTCATAAAGGTTATAGAATAATGAGAGCCCTGCATTCAACGAAATATCTATACCCCGTTCAAAATAAATGTGCGGTCGAAACCCAGATTTCAATTCCCCCATTTTCCCCGTTCCTCCCGCTGCCAATAATCCAACCAATCAGAATCACTGAGAATTACTACAGCTGTTCAATATCTCATGTCACTTTAAGCCAATGTTTTGCTTTTTTGTAAATAAGTATTCCAATTTTGACGTTTCAGGTGTAACAAGGTGCGCTTCCAGTGGCATGTAAGGGAAGTAACACGATCATCAACGCTATTTTCTACTCTGAATTTTAAGTGTGAAATTAAATAACATCTGATTTGGAAGAAAATCGGGGAATTCAGGAAGGTATCGAGGGAATATTCCTTGTGGTGGGAAATAAAATTCTGTCTTTCGACCGCACATTTAATTTGAACAGGGTATAATGTAATTAGGCGATTCACACATCAGCTGATTGTTCCATTACAATTCATGTTTTATTTTCATTATATGCCTAACCTCAAACAAAATAGTGTGATCTAATGTGAGCATAGGCGTCATTTCAGCATTCTGATTGGGGGGGCAAGATTTTCATAAGGTCATACCCCCTCCCCCCTTCCCACAAATACGCCAAACATCTTAAATTTCGCTAAAAACTGTCAATAAAAGCTAACTAAGTTTACATTGTGACACTAAGCTGTCCATAAAATGTGAACTTATAATATAATTTCACAAACCCATGAAAACAATACCCTAATGCATGTAAAATTTGATTATATAACATGTTTCTATTTGTAGAAAGTCATTATTCTTCTGGAACTGCCAGTGGTTGCTGTGATGTAAAACACCTTAAGAAATTTAATGGATTTAATTGGTTAATGGATACTAAATCGTTAAAATAAAAAAACATCATTTGATAACTATTTAGTCATTTTTATTGTCTATTATTTACAACTCTAAAGTTTTACAGTCGGCTACATAGACAAAAACTCCATAGGGTTGTATGGTAAAACACATTGTTTTATCTTTATCAAAAATTAGTTTTTGACAAAGCACCTTTGCAGTCTGCCGTATAAGGGACAAAAAATCATTTAACATTTAACTACTGTTGGTTAGGATCAGTACAGCTACGGTATATTGCCCATTACATTACCTAAAAAAATTAAATTTTTATTGATGACAAGAGAGGTAAAAAATTACTAAGTGATTAATAAAAGATAAATAATGATTTAAAAAATCATCCATACATATTTAATACGTGATACGGGTTTTTGTACAAGAAACTCCTCCCAAAATTTGCAATATATTTTAATGATGTTGGTGCCATTGGATAGAGCTCGGCGTGAAGTTGTTTCTAAAGTGAATTGGTAAATTGTCCATTAAAAAGAGGATCTTCAAGTCCTTAAAGTTTGTAATTTTCCCATTTGATTACCCATCAGTAAGGAAATTGATTGATTTTCAAGTAAACAACAGTGTAAACATCGGACATCAGCGAAGGTACTATATCTACCTTTTCACACGAAAGAGGTTATGTTTAACCAAGGCAAGGCTCCCGTCTACCTGAGCCCGAACGACGTTACCGAATGCCGCCTCGTAGCGCTAGGCGAGTTTGATGGCTGCAGACAGTGCAGAGGTTTACGGGAATCGTGTTTTAAAGTTAACTAATTAAGATAGAGATTGACTCTTAACTTTTTCTAAAAGTAGAGAGACGGATCTCGTCTTCTCTGGTTTTAGAATTTTTAAATACAATTTCTAGTTTCAGTTATAACTGTCTAAAATCACCTGTTTTTAGTGGCAAAAAGTTTTATAGATGCAGAGGTTTTCGGGGACCGTGTTTTAAAACTAACCAATTAAGATAGAGATTGGATCTTAACTTTTCTAAAATTTAAGAGACGGGTCTCTTCGGCTCTGTTTTTAGAATTTTTAAATAAAATTTTTAATTTCAGCTATAGGCCTAACTGTCTAAAATCATCTGTTTTTCTCGAAACAAATGCAAGGGTTTTAGCGAATTTCCTTTAGAAATAAGCTATTACCGTCGTTTTCATGGGAGCTGCCGTTTGTATCGATGTAGGGACACCTCTGCGATTACATAATTATATATATTATATTGTGGCTTTTTATGTGTACTTTCTGGATACGTAGTGATTATTTGTCGGTAACACATTTAAAACTGCTCAAATAACGATTTACTAAAAAAATTAACATGGGCTTATATGGGAAATAGAATTTTCAATTTTGAGTGCTTGTGAACACGATAACTAGTGCAAAAATCGTCTGATCATCATGAAATTTGGTACAGGCATGTAAAGTTAGATTCTCTTGGATGAGTTCGTTAACCAGTAAGATCGGCCCAACTTCAGTAGGGAAAGTGGGGGATTTTACCCCTCAAAAGTGGGTTTTTTCCACTTTTCACATAGATATTTTTATTTGATTGCCTTTTAGTGTACACCATTAGATTCAGCTCGAAAACACAAACAATTTGGTATGTTTAATTATTGCTCTACGTCCACTGGTTACCGAGATATTAGCGAATTTCCTTTAGAAATAAGCTATTACCGTCGTTTTCATGGGAGCTGCCGTTTGTATCGATGTAGGGACACCTCTGCGATTACATAATTATATATATTATATTGTGGCTTTTTATGTGTACTTTCTGGATACGTAGTGATTATTTGTCGGTAACACATTTAAAACTGCTCAAATAACGATTTACTAAAAAAATTAACATGGGCTTATATGGGAAATAGAATTTTCAATTTTGAGTGCTTGTGAACACGATAACTAGTGCAAAAATCGTCTGATCATCATGAAATTTCGTACAGGCATGTAAAGTTAGATTCTCTTGGATGAGTTCGTTAACCAGTAAGATCGGCCCAACTTCAGTAGGGAAAGTGGGGGATTTTACCCCTCAAAAGTGGGTTTTTCCACTTTTCACATAGATATTTTTATTTGATTGCCTTTTAGTGTACACCATTAGATTCAGCTCGAAAAAACAAACAATTTGGTATGTTTAATTATTGCTCTACGTCCACTGGTTACCGAGATATTAGCGAATTTCCTTTAGAAATAAGCTATTACCGTCGTTTTCATGGGAGCTGCCGTTTGTATCGATGTAGGGACACCTCTGCGATTACATAATTATATATATTATATTGTGGCTTTTTATGTGTACTTTCTGGATACGTAGTGATTATTTGTCGGTAACACATTTAAAACTGCTCAAATAACGATTTACTAAAAAAATTAACATGGGCTTATATGGGAAATAGAATTTTCAATTTTGAGTGCTTGTGAACACGATAACTAGTGCAAAAATCGTCTGATCATCATGAAATTTGGTACAGGCATGTAAAGTTAGATTCTCTTGGATGAGTTCGTTAACCAGTAAGATCGGCCCAACTTCAGTAGGGAAAGTGGGGGATTTTACCCCTCAAAAGTGGGTTTTTCCACTTTTCACATAGATATTTTTATTTGATTGCCTTTTAGTGTACACCATTAGATTCAGCTCGAAAAAACAAACAATTTGGTATGTTTAATTATTGCTCTACGTCCACTGGTTACCGAGATATTAGCGAATTTCCTTTAGAAATAAGCTATTACCGTCGTTTTCATGGGAGCTGCCGTTTGTATCGATGTAGGGACACCTCTGCGATTACATAATTATATATATTATATTGTGGCTTTTTATGTGTACTTTCTGGATACGTAGTGATTATTTGTCGGTAACACATTTAAAACTGCTCAAATAACGATTTACTAAAAAAATTAACATGGGCTTATATGGGAAATAGAATTTTCAATTTTGAGTGCTTGTGAACACGATAACTAGTGCAAAAATCGTCTGATCATCATGAAATTTGGTACAGGCATGTAAAGTTAGATTCTCTTGGATGAGTTCGTTAACCAGTAAGATCGGCCCAACTTCAGTAGGGAAAGTGGGGGATTTTACCCCTCAAAAGTGGGTTTTTCCACTTTTCACATAGATATTTTTATTTGATTGCCTTTTAGTGTACACCATTAGATTCAGCTCGAAAAAACAAACAATTTGGTATGTTTAATTATTGCTCTACGTCCACTGGTTACCGAGATATTAGCGAATTTCCTTTAGAAATAAGCTATTACCGTCGTTTTCATGGGAGCTGCCGTTTGTATCGATGTAGGGACACCTCTGCGATTACATAATTATATATATTATATTGTGGCTTTTTATGTGTACTTTCTGGATACGTAGTGATTATTTGTCGGTAACACATTTAAAACTGCTCAAATAACGATTTACTAAAAAAATTAACATGGGCTTATATGGGAAATAGAATTTTCAATTTTGAGTGCTTGTGAACACGATAACTAGTGCAAAAATCGTCTGATCATCATGAAATTTCGTACAGGCATGTAAAGTTAGATTCTCTTGGATGAGTTCGTTAACCAGTAAGATCGGCCCAACTTCAGTAGGGAAAGTGGGGGATTTTACCCCTCAAAAGTGGGTTTTTCCACTTTTCACATAGATATTTTTATTTGATTGCCTTTTAGTGTACACCATTAGATTCAGCTCGAAAAAACAAACAATTTGGTATGTTTAATTATTGCTCTACGTCCACTGGTTACCGAGATATTAGCGAATTTCCTTTAGAAATAAGCTATTACCGTCGCGTCGTTTTCATGGGAGCTGCCGTTTGTATCGATGTAGGGACACCTCTGCGATTACATAATTATATATATTATATTGTGGCTTTTTATGTGTACTTTCTGGATACGTAGTGATTATTTGTCGGTAACACATTTAAAACTGCTCAAATAACGATTTACTAAAAAAATTAACATTGGCTTATATGGGAAATAGAATTTTCAATTTTGAGTGCTTGTGAACACGATAACTAGTGCAAAAATCGTCTGATCATCATGAAATTTGGTACAGGCATGTAAAGTTAGATTCTCTTGGATGAGTTCGTTAACCAGTAAGATCGGCCCAACTTCAGTAGGGAAAGTGGGGGATTTTACCCCTCAAAAGTGGGTTTTTCCACTTTTCACATAGATATTTTTATTTGATTGCCTTTTAGTGTACACCATTAGATTCAGCTCGAAAAAACAAACAATTTGGTATGTTTAATTATTGCTCTACGTCCACTGGTTACCGAGATATTAGCGAATTTCCTTTAGAAATAAGCTATTACCGTCGCGTCGTTTTCATGGGAGCTGCCGTTTGTATCGATGTAGGGACACCTCTGCGATTACATAATTATATATATTATATTGTGGCTTTTTATGTGTACTTTCTGGATACGTAGTGATTATTTGTCGGTAACACATTTAAAACTGCTCAAATAACGATTTACTAAAAAAATTAACATTGGCTTATATGGGAAATAGAATTTTCAATTTTGAGTGCTTGTGAACACGATAACTAGTGCAAAAATCGTCTGATCATCATGAAATTTGGTACAGGCATGTAAAGTTAGATTCTCTTGGATGAGTTCGTTAACCAGTAAGATCGGCCCAACTTCAGTAGGGAAAGTGGGGGATTTTACCCCTCAAAAGTGGGTTTTTTCCACTTTTCACATAGATATTTTTATTTGATTGCCTTTTAGTGTACACCATTAGATTCAGCTCGAAAAAACAAACAATTTGGTATGTTTAATTATTGCTTTACGTCCACTGGTTACCGAGATATTAGCGAATTTCCTTTAGAAATAAGCTATTACCGTCGTTTTCATGGGAGCTGCCGTTTGTATCGATGTAGTGACACCTCTGCGATTACATAATTATATATATTATATTGTGGCTTTTTATGTGTACTTTCTGGATACGTAGTGATTATTTGTCGGTAACACATATAAAACTGCTCAAATAACGATTTACTAAAAAAATTAACATGGGCTTATATGGGAAATAGAATTTTCAATTTTGAGTGCTTGTGAACACGATAACTAGTGCAAAAATCGTCTGATCATCATGAAATTTGGTACAGGCATGTAAAGTTAGATTCTCTTGGATGAGTTCGTTAACCAGTAAGATCGGCCCAACTTCAGTAGGGAAAGTGGGGGATTTTACCCCTCAAAAGTGGGTTTTTTCCACTTTTCACATAGATATTTTTATTTGATTGCCTTTTAGTGTACACCATTAGATTCAGCTCGAAAACACAAACAATTTGGTATGTTTAATTATTGCTCTACGTCCACTGGTTACCGAGATATTAGCGAATTTCCTTTAGAAATAAGCTATTACCGTCGTTTTCATGGGAGCTGCCGTTTGTATCGATGTAGGGACACCTCTGCGATTACATAATTATATATATTATATTGTGGCTTTTTATGTGTACTTTCTGGATACGTAGTGATTATTTGTCGGTAACACATTTAAAACTGCTCAAATAACGATTTACTAAAAAAATTAACATGGGCTTATATGGGAAATAGAATTTTCAATTTTGAGTGCTTGTGAACACGATAACTAGTGCAAAAATCGTCTGATCATCATGAAATTTCGTACAGGCATGTAAAGTTAGATTCTCTTGGATGAGTTCGTTAACCAGTAAGATCGGCCCAACTTCAGTAGGGAAAGTGGGGGATTTTACCCCTCAAAAGTGGGTTTTTCCACTTTTCACATAGATATTTTTATTTGATTGCCTTTTAGTGTACACCATTAGATTCAGCTCGAAAAAACAAACAATTTGGTATGTTTAATTATTGCTCTACGTCCACTGGTTACCGAGATATTAGCGAATTTCCTTTAGAAATAAGCTATTACCGTCGTTTTCATGGGAGCTGCCGTTTGTATCGATGTAGTGACACCTCTGCGATTACATAATTATATATATTATATTGTGGCTTTTTATGTGTACTTTCTGGATACGTAGTGATTATTTGTCGGTAACACATATAAAACTGCTCAAATAACGATTTACTAAAAAAATTAACATGGGCTTATATGGGAAATAGAATTTTCAATTTTGAGTGCTTGTGAACACGATAACTAGTGCAAAAATCGTCTGATCATCATGAAATTTGGTACAGGCATGTAAAGTTAGATTCTCTTGGATGAGTTCGTTAACCAGTAAGATCGGCCCAACTTCAGTAGGGAAAGTGGGGGATTTTACCCCTCAAAAGTGGGTTTTTTCCACTTTTCACATAGATATTTTTATTTGATTGCCTTTTAGTGTACACCATTAGATTCAGCTCGAAAACACAAACAATTTGGTATGTTTAATTATTGCTCTACGTCCACTGGTTACCGAGATATTAGCGAATTTCCTTTAGAAATAAGCTATTACCGTCGTTTTCATGGGAGCTGCCGTTTGTATCGATGTAGGGACACCTCTGCGATTACATAATTATATATATTATATTGTGGCTTTTTATGTGTACTTTCTGGATACGTAGTGATTATTTGTCGGTAACACATTTAAAACTGCTCAAATAACGATTTACTAAAAAAATTAACATGGGCTTATATGGGAAATAGAATTTTCAATTTTGAGTGCTTGTGAACACGATAACTAGTGCAAAAATCGTCTGATCATCATGAAATTTCGTACAGGCATGTAAAGTTAGATTCTCTTGGATGAGTTCGTTAACCAGTAAGATCGGCCCAACTTCAGTAGGGAAAGTGGGGGATTTTACCCCTCAAAAGTGGGTTTTTCCACTTTTCACATAGATATTTTTATTTGATTGCCTTTTAGTGTACACCATTAGATTCAGCTCGAAAAAACAAACAATTTGGTATGTTTAATTATTGCTCTACGTCCACTGGTTACCGAGATATTAGCGAATTTCCTTTAGAAATAAGCTATTACCGTCGTTTTCATGGGAGCTGCCGTTTGTATCGATGTAGGGACACCTCTGCGATTACATAATTATATATATTATATTGTGGCTTTTTATGTGTACTTTCTGGATACGTAGTGATTATTTGTCGGTAACACATTAAAAACTGCTCAAATAACGATTTACTAAAAAAAAATTAACATGGGCTTATATGGGAAATAGAATTTTCAATTTTGAGTGCTTGTGAACACGATAACTAGTGCAAAAATCGTTCTGATCATCATGAAATTTGGTACAGGCATGTAAAGTTAGATTCTCTTGGATGAGTTCGTTAACCAGTAAGATCGGTATCGAAAAAAATTTCTGATCATCATGAAATTTGATATCACACTTATGTAAAGACTTATAGTGTGTGTTTAAATGTGTTATGTACACTATGTAAAGATTGCCATTGGAAATTCGCTAAGTACGCAGGTCTGCTGCGACGGGGGTATTTAGAACCCTTTTATCTTTTGCTAAATGCAGCATAGAGCTACAACTAATGTGTCATATTAAAGAAAAATAACGGTGCTAAATTTCCTTTCTTACACTTTGGTAATCTCACTTTGGTAGTGTTATCATAACTAATGGAAAACTTAAGTTAAAAATCGAGAAAAAAAGATGATTTTAAACAGTTATAGCTAAAATTAGAAATGGTATTTAAAAATTCTAAAAACAGAACCGACGAGATCCGTCTTTTTACTTTTAGGAAAAGTTAAGAGCCAATCTCTCTCTTAATTGGTTAGTTTTAAAACACGATCTCCGTAAACCTCTGCATCTTTAAAAACTTGTCCCTAGAAAAAACAGACGATTTTAGACAGTTATAACTGAAATTATTAATTTTATAAAAAAATTCTAAAACCAGAGAAGACGAATTCCGTCTTTCTACTTTTACAAAAAGTTAAGAGTCAATCTCTATTATAATTTGTTAATTTTAAAACACGATTCCCGTAAACCTCTGCAGCCATCAAAACTCGCAGAACTCGCCTAGCGCTACGGCCGAGAGGCGGCATTCGGTAACGTCGTTCGTGCAGGTAGACCGGAGCCTTAACAACTCAAACAGACGTGAGATGGGACTTCCTGCTACAGATGACGATTGCAGAATGAGTCAATTCAAGAGTTTTGTGTAAATAATACAAAGTAGACATTTAGTTAAAGTCTGATTCAGAAGTTTATAATTGTTACATTCAAATATTTCATCATACTACATAACCTAACATTTTAATTTCCAATTTAAAAAAAAAAAAAAAAAAAAAAAAAAAAAAAAACACCAAGATTATTGGGGGGGCAACTGCCCCCCCCTTGCCCCCCCCAAATGACGCCTATGAATGTGAGTGATAATGACGTTTAGATAAAGCGGTATTGGGTGGGGCTGAGTTTTGGATAGGTGAATGCCTAACCTATAAATTATCGACAAATTGTATGCAGTCTTCATAATACAATTGTTGCAAAAAACTGCTATTACCTAACATGGCAGTGAACAGTATGTTTTGGGAAACGAAATATACAGTGTATGTGAATTTGGTAGGAAGATGATGATTCAAGAAGCCGAACACCCTCCTCTGAGATGCAGAAGGATTGTGAGACTCATTCGCAGAACATGTCTTCCACGTCGTCACAGCAGGACATGGACGATGACTTACCTGCTACTGTAAGTATTGCTTGCTCTACACATATGGTAAGTTAGATTTTCTCTTTGCCTGAAGATTTGAAAATAAAACATAGATCCCGAACGCTAAACCTAGTTTGACCAACAATTGTCAAGGTATTTTAACATGTTTTTTCTGAATAGGGGAGAGGTGGGTAAAACCGGGTGTAAGTGCTGGTACCTAGCGGTAAATGCCGAAACTAACATGTAGTTGGAGAGTGGAAGTGCATGCATCATGCCATAGCCTCTGAGAACCCTGAAGAGCAATTCTTTGTTTTTATTATTTCGTTTCCCAATGTTACGGACACTTTGATCGCCGACTACGAAAAAACTACATGAGTTTCAGTGAAGGTGACTACACTATTGGGTAGTCTACGGTCTTTATCTTTACAGTGATATAAGCATTATCTCAAATTAGTTTTAAACACTCTGAATACGCTGTTTATGTTTGTTACTACCAGTGAGGTGAAACCGGGTATGACGCGGGTAAAATCTTGTGGTATTTAATACATGATATATGATCTACATATTTGACTTAATTGTGTGTATTTAGTAATAAAATAGGCCTATTAAAAATTTTATTTTTTTTCTATTTTCCTATATAGGTACTTAACATGTGCACCCGGTTTTACTCCACTAGTGGGGTTGAAATTGGGTACTTGCACTTTTTTTACAAGAAAATCACAGAAAAAAACTATAAGATTTGTAATTTTTTCTTTTAAGAAGCAATTTTAAAACCAAATAAACACGAGATAAACTAACCATTATTCAAAATTTTCTGTGTAAAAACATGGCATCTACATGTCTCTAGAGCTTAGCCACCCGGTTTTACTCCACACTCCCCTAATAGTCCAATCAATCCAGGAGTCAACTAGTTGTGAATAAGTATTAACTTATATTGAAGCCTAAAAATATCTATTACATGATGGGTATTTATAAAATTACCGTAATGAGAATTAGATCTTATTGTCACTTTTTTGTTCAGATAAAAGTGGAGCCCCCCCGACATCAGAGACATTGACGAAGAGGAACCGGTTGCAGGGTGGGATTCCCCTAGGCTCATCATCGACATGGTGAGTCTATGAGTTATGTAATAATGAAAGCTGCACAAGAGTTACACCAATAGTTTTTGTACAATAGATTACATTTTGTTTTTCAAAAATTTTGTAGGAAAGCAGTCCAAACAACATGCTTGTTAGTTAGGAGTTGGTAATAAGTAATCTATTTTTATGTGGTATAATGTAATTTTTTTGTTTTTTTTTTTTAACACATACAATGAAAAATGTCAACAATAGATACAGTAGAACCTTGATAGTTCTCAATCAAAGTTACTTTGGGATAGGGATGGACGGGTCTCGAAATTACGAGAAATTTTTGAGAAATTTTTAATCTCGTTAACCGAGACGAGATTTTATTTTGATCGAGATTTTTCGAGACGAGAAATAATTCGGGTATAAATAATCTACGAATTTAATACTGCAAAATAAATTATTTTGAAGCAATGTGAAGTGTTTTAATTTTCCTATCCTCCTCACAACTTCAAACTTAAATTGCCATCATAAACGACGGTTTTGGACTTCCAAGATTTTGGATTGGACTGGAGACGACTCTACGGCTGCATCTGCACGGACTGTTAGTGGTACTGACGATCAACAGTAGTGGGCGGAGTCAACATAGCTTCTGATTTATAAAATAATTCATTTGTTTGATAAATCTTTAGAACATTGGGAAAACTTATAAACAATAAACAATCATTATTTGACATTTAATTGCTTCAGGATGATTATTTAAAACTGATTCAATTAATTTTTGACAAATTTAAGAGCTGTTTTTGAAATTAGCAGTAAGAATAGTAGTGACAATCAGATGAATGACAAGGGACAAGATAGCCAATTCAGGTTGAATAATGGCTAACCTCAAATATCCCACGTAATACATAATTTAATTTCCTTTCACACTCTTAGCAGAGTTCAGCTATTTTAAGCCATAAATGCTTAAAATCGGCTGATGGTTGATTTTATTTCAAGGTTTGGATACTAAAAAAAAAAAACTGAATAGGCCTAATAACAATAATTGTTGAACAGCAATAAATAGGTTGTGTTGAATACATAGAAAATCAATGGTCTTACCAGAACCATACAGGCTTCATGGCTACACTAATGCTTGCCTTTATTCAGTTAGGAGCAAATAAATAAAAACCTTACCACTAGCAGTAGCAGACGACAAATGGACAAATCGAAGGAATTACATGAATTCAAAAGCAGTGAAAGTTATGTATACAGGACTTGAATAGTTTGGAGAAATGAAAAGGAATAGCAAACAAAATGAGAGCTGAAGATTGTCTTATGGACAAAGAAGAAGAGAGAGTTGAAAATTAAAAACCCTCCAATTAAAAGTTATTTCTTGTTAGCCTCCCGGTCTCTAGGCTTGTGATTCAAAGTTAGTAGGCCTATGCCTATTACAAATCTGTGAGTGAGTAAAAGCTCTTATTTAAAAAAAAATTTTAAAGTAGGTTAATAGTGAAAAGTGTGAAACATGAAAGTGAAAAGTGAAGTAAGTAACTGTAACAGATGATTCTCTTTTTATGTTTTTATTTATATCAATTGGCAATACACGCAAAGAAAAATTTATATCAGTATAAGAAAAATTTTTAATGTACACGAACATAACACAAGAAATAAGGAAAAATTAAGAACAGAATTTGTAAAATATACACACACACAAAGAAGAACCTTCATGAAATGTCAAAAAAAGTATTTAACCAATTGGACAAGAAGATGAAAGAATTACCCTTAACAACACTTAAAAAGAAGCTCAAAATAATTTTAATATCGAAATGTATTTACAAAATTGAAGATTTTTTTCATAAATTATAATATTAAGTAGGCCTAGAAACAATAATGTATAAATTGTATGATACATATCCTTGGATGTCCAATAAAGTTATTATTATTTTTATTATTATTATTAAACGTAGGTCGGTAGGGTTTTATGGTGAGCCTATAACTTCTCAACCTTTTTATTGGGTACATTCCTTTATAGGCCTAGACCTTTTGTTAAGAAAGTGACTTTTTTAACTTCAGTTTATTAACATAATCAACAAATTACAAAGAAATATTTGTTCCTTCACATTAATCAGGATTAACCATGTTACAAAATCAGATTAAAATCCCGAACGCACATTTCTCGTAATGTATGAGAGGGAAAATCTCGTCTCGATCTCGTCTCGAAATTATTTGAGAATTAAAAATTCTCGTCTCGTCTCGTCTCGAACTGGAAAATCCAATCTCGTCCATCCCTACTTTGGGATCTGTAAAGTCATCTTCTCAAAATGCATGTCCAATTGAGGTTGATGCTATCAAGGTAAATTACTAATAATGGTGATACTGAGGTAACAAATAATGTTGGTAAAACTCCCTCTATACAAGTGCAAGTTGAATGATACCTCACTGGGATGAGTCACAGGTACTTAAGTCATAGGAAATGGCCTCAATCAGACTTAAAGTAAGAAAGTACATTTTGAAATAAAACAGAATGTTTTATTTCTTTTTTTTATAGTTATAAAATAAAAATTCACAGTAAAATCATGTATACTAAAATATATTTAATTAGAATGGTTGTGTTTAAAACGTTTTTATCGCTCTTTGATACTAAAATTTCAGCAAAATTATGTCCTGTTCTGCAAAATATATTTAATAAAACTAGAGATAGCCTCCTGATCGAAATTCGATCAAAATTTCTGTTTATCTGAACCCAAGAAGTTAAAAACATTTTTATAACTCAAACATCTGTTCTTCCAAATTGTCTAGCAGTTGTTTTTACAACAGCTGTCTAATCATTCAATTCAATTCTCCTTCCTCTATAAGATTAACATTGGAACTTTGAAACCCTGTGGGGCGTAGACCTGGAGTCCGATGTGAATTAGAATGTGATTCTGCTCATCTACAGGACTATACCTTTTCTAACGGTATGCGCGGATTTCTCCTACGATGCACACAAGCTGAGAAAAAAGGAGGAAATGAAACATGCTTGCGTATTAATATATAGATGTTTAAAATACACAACAACAAGGGTTGAAATTAGAAGAAAAAATATAATTCAATAAACTAAAATCCCTTTAACTACAATTATTTATTGGTTAGAGTTTTTTTTACAGCAGGCACTCGATTGCCAGATTACCAAATATGTCTTGAGAAGTTAGTACAGGAAAGAGTTTCCTGTTTGGACCTGAGTCTAAGACATTGTTTACTTATCTACCCAGACAGTGATAACTATTGCATAACAATGTTAAGACCCGTATTACAAGAGTACTGTAACACAAAACATCGCGTCACTGAGGTTAGAATCTTGTTACAGTTACACTTCCGATCAGATGAGGTCCTTTGAAACAAAGGCTACCGGGGATAATAAAAACCTCGTTCTTGTTTTTTGTGTTTAGCGTGTTACAAAACCCTAATCTGGCATGAAATGCTCACACCCAAACAAACTAATGCCCAAAATACACTTCCACAGAATAAAAACTGACATGCTATAGCCAATCTTTATTTATTTATTCACCAAGAGCATATACATTACAATATTTCATATAAACATAGCTACAAAAGCCTCACTTAGGCTTGTCTGTAGCTTTTACTTGAATTTAACAAACATTTGTCATATCTGTGTACAGAGCTATGACTGCATAGAAAGGCTCGAGCGTAGACTGAAATATCCATTGTCACTCGAATCACAATCCAATATAAGGTATTTGGGAGACAGTCATGACCACTCGGTCCCTTCAGGTGCCCCGTTACAACTAGGCACTCATTGTAATTGGTATCCGAGTTACCTCTACAGCCAAATCAAGGCACCGTCAGAATCCAGTCGTTTTTATCCCATATGCTTGAGTCGCTAATATAAACAGCTAGTCTAATCTTTGATTAAGTGTAGAATACGTATAACCATTGATTTTCTTATAGAAATTTAATGGTGTTGTTATATTTTTTAATGTATTTCAAATCATTTCAGATTTCCTGTGATAATTTACTAAAAAATGCTTAAATTTTTCAGGTTAGTACCTAAATGATTTATTAGAATTGATTTTACTCTTTCGATATACAGTAGAACCTCCCATATCCGACCATGATGCGACTGGGCCATAGTTTGCAACAGCCAAAAAAGTCAGATATCAGGAGGAGCAAATAAAACCCATTTCCTAGGTACAAAAACTGCTATACAGTATTGTAATACAACTGCTATAACACATTAATTAAAACATCAAAATATGTATAACAACTGAAAAATTTACAATATTTATAAATAAGTGTAAAATTAATTGTAGTACGTAGGAAAAGTCTTTCACGTTTCGACAGGCACAGCAATGACGGGAGCGTGGGAATCACAGGTAGACAGTCGGATATCTGGAGGAGTCTGTTGTGGGGAGGTCAGATAAGGAGGTTCTACTGTATCGAGAAATCAATTTTTAAACAATAGGCTAAATTGTATAGGCTATTCAAATACCATGGCTATTTTCTGTCAATTATCAGATACAGTATTATTCTATGGGGAGCCCACATCTGATTTAGAAAAAAAATTTAAGTTACAAAAACAGGCTACCGTACTATCTTTAAAATTAAATACGGAGAATCATGCCAGCCTATTTTTAAATACCATAAACTCTTTAACTTTTCCAGCATTTATATGAGCTGCAGCATTATATGAGCTGCCCAGAATAAAAGTGGTGTAAGTCAAAACTTTTCTAGTTTGAGTTCTATACTAAAATAGATTCCTTTTTTAGCTCCACTATTCATTATGATATAGTGGTGTAATTCATCAAAATATTAGACTTTCATACAATCCAGAATACAATAAACCGTTTTTATGGATGTAACCTAGATTTTTTAACAGCTAGTTTCACAAAAACGTTAATTACTCAAAACTAAGATTCAGTGACTTGCACCACTTTCATTCTAGGCAGCTCATATATCTATGAAGTATTAATATTTTTTAAGCAGCATCTTGAGTACTTTGAAAATGCCTAGAACTTGTGACCATCATACTAATGACCTCAGGAATTAAGAAAACCTGCTGTACCCAAAACACAGATTAACAGTAGTTGAAAAAAGGCCCATATTACATTTCGGTTTAAATTATTTAATATTTCTTCAGGTGTAATTAAAGAAGGAAATAAAAAATGGAATGTTTTTAGACAAATTATTTGACACTTTAGTACAGTCTTGTCCTTATTCTGTAAAAGATTTTATGAACCACAATAAGTAATTTGCATCTATATTCAATGTCACTAGTTTCATAAATTATATCCTTGTTTATAACTTATTAACATAAATTTTTGTTAATATTAATTATTAATATTAAGATGTATATTGACATGTCCATTTGTTACTGAGGCATTGCTCACGCATGTAACCTTACATGATGAAATAAAGCACTTGACTTGACTTTAAGAAATTTTACTATCAGTAACCATTTATTTCTTCCATCAGATATTGTCTAAACTAGAGTTGTAGCTATTTAGTCTGGTGAAAATTGGAGGGAGAAAAATAAACGAGGGATGAAATAAGCACTTTAAAATATTATCTAATTTACAGTTTGTTTATATTTTTCCCGCTGAGAGCCAAGTGTATATTACATCCCTCTTGTACAGTCAGCGCACCAAAACAATAGACCAAAATTTTGGTAAATAATTACCATTTTTAAAATTATTAAATGTGACACATCATTATAAGATGTGTTTTACCAGGATTACAAATTTTTCAATCAGAACATGAAAAATGTTTAGCGGTTTCGTCAACAGGGTTACAGGGTAATTCAATCAATAAGTGCAAAAATTCACAAAAATGGCCGCCATTTTGAAGCTAATTGAGATAATTGAGTTCTGTTTCCACCAAAATGTTGCTCTAAGACCTTTCTAAAATTGGTACAATGTAATACAGGTTTACAAAAGGAAAACTTTGAGATTCTAATCTGTGACCTTCATTTCTGGAACACCCCTGAGCTTGTATCATGTTCAAAGTATTTTAAATTAATTTTTTGTAATGTGATTTAGGGGCGAATAATTTTTATTTCGCGTTTTCAAGTGAAACTGTACCCTCGTAAAAGTATGTGCATGGGTGGTCTGATTCACCCTGTATTTTAAACCAACACCTTAGTGGATCATGACTAGATTCCCAGTCTACATAAATAGATACAAAGCCAACTTGTGTATGTGTGCATTACCACAAGTAAACTCCTTTTTAAGTTGTTGATTTAAAGTGTCCGTAGCTGCAGGCAAGGGAGGTTAGCATCGGTGGCAGCAAACACGGTCCTCAGCTGGCGCGAGAGTCAAGTCTGTTGTTTGGTGTGCTTACTGTAACAGAGGGAAGAAGTAAAACAAGTGTTCTAGAGGGTTTATTTCTTTCCTCGTTTACTCGCTCCTTCAATTTTCAACTGACTAAATCTATGTTTTTAGTTTATACATTACCTGAGAGAATAAATAAACAGTTGCCAAGTAGAGGGATATATATATATATATTAGTTTGTGCTCGGAATGTCCTTTACAACCTGTAGTGGGCTAGTTCATTTGTAAAAACATAAATTTGTTTTGAAAGGATGCATTTGAACCGCACCCCCGCGGAAGCGCACCCGACCCTTTTGGAAACGTGCTTGCCCAAGGCGCTCCACGGGAGGGGCTCACCAACGCTCTCAGGAGTTCAGAACAAAAACAAACTTGTGGAACCAGCAATTTAATTTAACCCCAAAAAAAAATCAACAACAACAAAATTTAACAACAGCAAAACAGAGCAAAAGACGATAACATCCACGGTCCACAATGATTAAATTTTTCAACAAAAGATTTTTACCAGAAGTCAATGTCACCAAGGTTGGCCAACCAGAATATCGATATTCAAATTCAAAACAATAATTTCAATTAATTAGCTATTCTGAAACTTTTAACTTTTAATTTTGCAATTCATAACTTAAATAAATAAATAAATAAATAACAACAAATAAATTTCAATAAATAAACATAACAAATTACAAACACAAAATACACGAAAGAATTGGCGTGCCGAATTTTGAGGTTGACAAAAAAAATTAATTCCACCCGGAGACCTGTGGCGCAGGGCGGGCTCCTAATGGGAAATTAACCTAACATAGAGACTACAAATAAATAAATAAATACTGTCACACATAAATAGCAAAATATCACAGTTCATTGGTGGAGTGGCATATCACAGTAGTTCGTTTATGGCGTCATGGCACTGGGAAGCATCAGCCCGCAGCTCCAGGCAAGGTGTTGACCGAAGCCATGGGTGTCCTTAAATGTGCAGGCGGGCGGACCAGACAGGCACCATGCTGCATCGAGTGGCGTGGGACCAAGTCCCCAGCTGGACCCTGGTAAACCGCAAAATTTGCCAATATTTTTCCATTGAAGACACATTCAGTAGGCAATTAGTGTCAACAGTGCAAAAGGTAGAATTGCCACAAAAAATATCCACTGTTCCAGTTTGGACAATTTGCCACTACTAACCACAAAATACTAACTTTTCAGTTTTAATCATTTTACAAATTTTCTTGAAAATTGTGACAGAAAAACATTTTAAGTGTGACAGACAGTTTTACTTTGACTAGAAAAATTACAGAAAAAATGAAATGAGATAGGCTATGGGCCTACTCAGAAAATCACTAAAACAGGGGTTGTGACTAAAGCAAAATACTTGAGACATGGAAAACAGTTAAACTATACCTTAATATTAATTCTACAGCTAAATTGAACAGGTTGAAAACATTTGACCAGGTTTAAAGCATAAAATAACTCCATTTTTAACATCACAACAAAATTTCAGTTTTGGCGGACATTGCCCTTCTATTTAGCTCATATCTCAAAAAGTTACTGACCGAATTTAAAAATTTTACCTTTAAAAGTTGGGCCAAAAGTGAGGCTTCAAAATAAAATAAAAATCAGAACTTAACTCCAAGGCTACTTTATTGTGGACCTAAGATTACCTGACACTTTACCCCAAACTGGTGTGCTACCAACAGTAAAAACTAGGCCTAATCCATTAATTATGAACCAAAATTGATAAAACTTTACATAGGCCTAGTTCAGGGCCATAGGCCACTTTGAGAACACATAAACCCTAGTAAACTAAACAGGAAAATGTTTTATAAAAGGAAAACCTTGGCAGCATCACCATTTAGGCTATGAGCCTATTTTGACTCTACAACTTACAGTAACCCCATCAAACCACTGGGTGGCTAATATAAAGTTGCACTGAGCAATAACAAACAATATTTAATGCAAAACAAACACTGAAACAACTTAATTATTACAGGAACCTGAAAAACATGTGTTCAG